>MU227244.1:6639418-6671484 GCA_018584345.1 Thuja plicata
AATTTATATGATATAAAAGTTAAAAAAGTCAATCAAATCAACCAATATAATATAATGACACCACTAAGAATCCATAAATGATAATGAACATACATAAATCTAAAATTAGAAACATTTTTATCAAAAAAAAAAAACACATAAATTTTACCAACAAGAATCTAAAATTTCGATCATTAAATTAAAACAAACTGATCAAATTATAAGATATAAAGATTTTAAAATTCAATCAAATTAACAATGACACCACTAAGAATTTATAAATGAAAATGAACATATATCAACACATTTTTCAAAGAAAAAAAACAATATTACTTAAATTTTATATCTTTAGATGGGAAATTTTCTTTTGTGAATGAACATAACTAATGCAAATGTAGATTTTTCATACCCTAAGGACTTTTATAAAAATCATTTATAATTTTTGAATAGATTTTACAAGATAATGAAGATACAAGCCAATATATTCATACCCTCTGCAAAGAAGATAAATAGGAAAACTAAAACTAAAAATGAGTAAAGAGTTTCTTTTATGGGAAAACCTATAAATCAGAGTACCTACAACTCCACCAAACAAAGCATGGATTGTATTACAACTTATTTTTGGTATCCAAAAGGTAACACCACAAATTCCTAATGTCCATACCAGGTTTTAAATGCAATTTTTGGTATATCTTCCTCCTTAATTCGGAGTTGATGGTACCCTCATCTTAGATCAATTTTGGAGAAAATTGTAGCTCCCTTCATTTGATTGAATAGCTCATCTATCAGAGGTAGAGGGTACCTATTTTTTATACTAACCTTTTTAATCATTCTATAGTGAGTGCATAATTGCAAGGTACCATCCTTCACAAAAATCACCGGGGCTCCCCAAGGTGATACACTTGGGAGGATAAATCCCTTGTCCAACAACTCTTGTAATTGCAACTTCAATTCAGATAATTCAGTTGTGACCATTTTGTAAGGAGCCTTTGATTGTGGCTAAGTTCTAGGAAGTAAATCAATAGAGAAACCAAATTCTCTTTTAGGAGGTAATTTAGGGAATTCCTCTCGAAAAACATCCTGGAACTCCTTCAAAATAGGATAGCTATCAATAGACGGAGGGGTGTTATCTAAATCCTTAACATGTACTACATAAATCATGCACCCCTTCATTTGTGCCTTCTTTAGTTGCATTACGGAGATTTTCCTTAGTTCAATGGGTCTCTTCACAACCCTTATCTCTCTCAATTTCCCTGTATCATCAAGGAAATCTATTGATTTGTCTCTACAATTAACTATAGCCTTATGTTCTTGTTACCCTAAATAACAGTATACAACAGTTCTGTCAACCAATTGATACCCAAAATGACATCATATGAACCTAATGTGGGTGAGACTTATATTGTAGAAGATTTACAAGTTGTGTTTCTTATTATCACCGCTTCTATTCAGTTGTGCTAGGCAAAGTGCTTCATTTATAGATCAGCGACACACCAATTGACATTAATTTTAATTTTTTATATATAAGAAATCTTATTAATGGATTTCTGTGTAGGTTGCAATTTTTTCAATATGATTTATGTGTTTCTTCTTCTATTATTTAACTTTATTTATATTCTATGTAAATAATATGATATTTGATTTGAGGGTCGTAGAGCATAAATTATCTTATAAAATCCATTCAAAAAGTATGAATGATTTCAATAAGAATCCTTAGGGTATGAAAAATCTATATCTGTATTAGTTATGTTCATTCACATTGTTTTACTCCTTTCTAAAGCAAAACAAAATTTCCCATCTAAAGATATAAAATTTAAGCAATATTGTTTTTTTTCTTGATAAACATGTTGATATATGTTCATTTTCAATTATAAATTCTTAATGGTGTCATTGTTAATTTGATTGACTTTTTAAATCTTTATATCTTATAATTTGATCTAAATTTCATATTTCATTTCTTTTTTTAAACTTATCTAATATATTTGATCGATTTGATTTACTTTTTAAACCCTATAGCAAATCTAATGGCCATTTATTTATTTTTATCCAAATTTCACTTATGCAAAAGTGTATTCATTCCTACATCTATCCATTTAAAATGATTTAAACCTCATTTAGTAAATTTGATTTATGAATATCATTTTGTTTTGCTTGTTTACCATTTTTTTTCTTTTTTGGGTTATTTGAGATTCTTGTGCCTTATTACCTTCAATTGTTGATTTACTCAAAATATGCTAACATACAACAATTACTTTAAAGTAAAATAATTATACTTCAGGGTGAAAGTTAATGCTAGAGTATAATTCTAAAATTATTATAATAGTTGTTGAGTCATTAAATTAGTAATTATTAACTTATTTTATGTTTATGCTATTTTATGTTCAAATGAGATAACTTAGTATGATTGACTTATTAGACAATTTATGGTAAAAGATGTGTGCACCATGTAGGTCATTTACACCCATTAGTGTAATAATTGGGTGCCACAATCATAGAAAATTTCAAATTTATTTCGTATTTCACTTATATTAATCAATTCACAAAATTAAAATTTCAAAACTCATGTTCTAACTTATTTTAAAATTTCACCCGAGTTTTTTTTTCTGTGTTTCTAACCGCCTTAATTTATCTGTCCATTTTAAGCGCTATTCAATTCAATATTAAAAACAAAAAATTAGAAAGAAATCAGTTATGCACATGGTTGTATTCATATGCATCATGCATGATGGGTGCCCTTTTGGGTGCTGTATAGACATTGTCGTGTTGTTAGACATCGTGGTGAATTTGAGAAGCATTGTCGGCATAAGACATTCAGGTTCTTCTTAGTCTTGGAATGAATCAAATTACAAGGGCAATCCACATTCAAGTCAAGATTGGGATTTTAAGCCATCAAAAACAATTAGCAAATATTTGATAAACAATTATATGGGGTTAGGTGCAAGGAATATCTGAGTGAGGTTAAAGAGATATTCTAACTAATTATAACTACGATTATAATATATTGAAAAAATTATATAATTATATAAATAAATTAATAATAGAAAATTTTGAGTGCATATGTTTAAGAAAAAAATATTAATTGTTGTTCATATATATAGATTGGAATAAATACATAAACTTTGAAGAACAATTTATCTTTTTAATAGGTTATATTGCAATAATATTTTGGGCAAGATTGTGCAAGAATATTATTGGGTATGATGGAAAATGTGCTTATAGATTCTTATGGAAATATTCTTGCAATATTATGATAGATTGTGGAAATCTGTAAGTTAATTTTAATATAAGTTAAATATAAAAATATAAGTACTTTTATGTATTTTTCTAATCTATATATTTCTAAAACTATAAAAATAGAATAATACCTACAATTAAGAATAGAATAATACCTACAATTGGACATGTTAATATATGCACAAAACTAATCATTCTCTATTTTGGTAGGTAAGCTCACACTTCTATATCAAATAATAAAAAAATTTAGATTTGACAAATAACTATTTTATGTTTCATGTCTTTTTATATACTTTGTGTGAAATGGATGTGTGTGTGTGTGTGTGTGTGTGTGTGTGTGTGTGAGAGAGAGAGAGAGAGAGAGAGAGAGAGAGGTTTTCCCTCTTGTAGACACGTACTACATTACATGCTAGGAAAATAATAGCCATAGAGAGTGATAGAGAGATGACAAGATAGAGAAACATATAAAGGGAGAGATGGGAGAAGAAATATAGAGATGTAAATATTAAAAGGTATAGGAAGGGGGTGATGGAGAGAGATGGTTGGATAGAGATATAGATGAATATAAAGTGGGAGGATGGAGAAAAATAGATAGAGAGTTAGAGATAGTTCAAGAGGTAAAGATAGAAGAGATCCAGGGAGATACAGAGGGAGACATAGAGAGGGAGAGATAGAGAGGAATATTTATAAAGATATATAGATGATGAGATATATTGATATAAAGATAAGGACAAATACTTAACTGACCTTTCATAACTCTATGGCGTTCCCATTGCATACTAAGGTGCGATTGCTAGTTATTATTATTATTATTTATTTAGTTGTCGCCTCTCGCCAAAATAAAAAAGCCGATAATCATTGATGTAACCAAGATCCTACTCTTTCCCACCCCATTAAATACTTACAACAGTATTTATTAACTTAAATATGCCAAGAAAAGAAACAACTTTCACTCAGCTACACGCGGCAACTAGGAAAAAATAACAAAATAGACTTGTCTCATCAATTTTAAACATAGTAGAGTATTTATATTAACCAAACAAAACTTCCATGGAAGTATTGTGTTTATTCTAACATATAGACAGACAACCATACATACTAGCAATCGCATCTAAGTGTGCAATGGTTACGTCTTTTTTTCTATGTTGTGCTTATTTTGTTCTATTTGAATCGTTTGTCAAAATTGGATAATTATAAATTTAAATAGTTAGTAGAAACATTGTATTATAATATTAGTTGCAACAAAATAATCGTACCTTAAGTGGCAATATCAATTATATATTATATTTGGACTTTTTATTTTGAAGATTTCTTATTATTAAATTAGTCTTATTCCCTATCATATTCCATTTAATGAGGTTTAGAAGTTGAATAATAAATCATATATTACCAAATTTTAGATTTCCAACAAATACTACATAATTAAAAAAGGTAAATACAATAAGTTAATATAATCATTGAATGGTGAAAAGCCATCTTAAGGGCATTAATTTGGTGTAATGGGCACATAATTGAATTATTGACACCATCAACCCTAGTCTATGAACATGGTACAAATAATAAATTTGTTGACAATATTGTAAAAGTAATTGAATACATTTTTTCTAATATGATACAATGACGACATCAAAACAAAAATATAATAATTAAATTTTTGTAATTTATTTCCAACATCTCTCACTTAATAAAAAAAAGGTAAATATAATCATTAAATGGTGAAAATCCACCTTAGGGCTATTTGTTTGTTCTAGTTTAATTTTGAAACTAGATGGCCTAATAATGGGATTATAGGAACCACCATCCTTACTCTATCAATCAGGGATAAAGAATTAATGTGTTGACACAATTGTAAAAGTAATTCAATACATATCTTTACTGAAAATGATACACTGAATACATGAAAAGAAAAAGTATGTATCAAAATTGATTACATAAAATATATATATAAGCTAATGTACTACATACAAGAAAAAGTAATATGTGATTTCCTGGAAAATTAATTGTAAGTGTAATTCATCAAATGTACTACATACATAAATAAATTTGCAGTACCAAAAAAACCATATTTTCCACTTTAGTCAACTTTCAATTGTGTTCCATGAATTTCTTTAACTACTAGAAAGGCAAAATATAAATTCACCTACAAAGATACGGTCTATCCATTGTCAATGGTTTCATATTTTATTTGCAATTTCTTAAATATGACCTACCTATATGTCCCAAAAAATATATAGCAATTTAAAATAAATTAGTTAGCTATAATCAAAATTTTGGATTTAATTGTGTGTTACATATAAAGCTTATATCTTTAATAATTGTTGTAAAAATTTTATCTGATAAGAGTTTGTATGTCACTGTTGGTAGTAGGACATTGTTTTTTGTAGTTGAAGTTCAATAATCATTTTCATTTCATAATGAAGAAATATACATTTATTACATTTTCCTTTTCTTTGTATTTGAAATTGTAAACTATGTAGTGCCAATGAACTTTAATGCAAACTGGATGAACTAATATTTTTAAAGGATTACATTTGGGGCATTTTCTTCATTTGCCATGGGGTCAAAATCATCAAACCAGTAAAGGCGCTCAAGTGTGTGACGAAGAACTCCCCAGTTACAGGCAAAAAAATTGATGCTTGGGTAGAATTCAAAACTTGTTTGGGTCCATGTTGGTATTTTCTCCATTAAAATGTTTCTTAGACGTTCAGCTATGGGCATATATAAATATGTTCCTTGTGGACCCCACCCTTCTATGACTTGTCAGTTCTACGATGTGTTTGATTCAGATGAAAAATGCAAGTGGTAAATTTGACCATGATAGCAATGGTTCTGCAAAGATGGTGTATTGATTTGTGGTGCTCAAAGTAGGTTCTCTAACAAAAATTCTCCTCCTCCATGTATCAGAGACGAGTATTCTTCTTTAGAGGCTATTGAAGATGGTTGAAACCATATCTCGCTTAGGATATGATGTGCCCCTGTTGGATTGCATGTTTCACAAGTATTCAATTCTAAAATATATGGATCCCTAGAAAAGTAGGAAAAAATTCTCTGTGATATTGGACGATATGTGATTAATCCTCTTTCTTGTAGTAATCTTTGTGCAATTAATGCAAAAAGATCTTCCTTCTTCACGAATCCTATGAATGTCCACATGTTGAAATAAGTGGTCAATTACAATAGTCCTCTATCACAACATTTCTACAAATGAGGTGAACAATTACTAAAAATCATACTAACAATGCAAAAAAAAAAATATTTAGAATTAACTTTCAATCTCACATTCAATATGTAATAATAAATACTTAGCATTTACTTTAAAGTGAAGATCTTTTTTTTTTACTATGTGATTTCAAGGGAAATAAAAGATATTAAAGTTAAATAAACTAAAATGCAAATGTATCATAATGATAAATGGAAAACTCTTATTTGAACCCAATCTTACGCAAAAGAAATGTATTAATAACTATTCTTGTAGATGTTAATAACTATTTTTTTATATTGTTTGATATAAAGGAAATAAATTATATTTAAGTTAAATAAAATAATATTCAAATGTATCATAATGATAAATGTCAAACTCTGATTTTAACTCAATGTAAACAAAAAAGTATGTATTAATAACTATTCTCTTAGACGTTTTGTTGACCATTGATAGTTTTTCACTATTGGAAACTGTACCAATTTTTCAAAAATTTGAATCATTAATATCAGTAATATTGGATAAATAAGTAATTCACATTTTTTGCATTTTTTTTTTAATAAAATTTGAATTTCTAACTATGCATTTCCAATTGTGTGTAATTCAAAATAAGTTAATTTAAAGAGGTGTTGTGCCTACAATTAAGGTGTAGTGGCTGGAGTAGTATTTGATAATTGTGTCAAATGCATCTCCTCTTCTTTTCGTCGAGCTACATATGGGTTTTGTTGCATGTGGGAATATCTTTCAAATGTGAATGTTGGCTGGATGCAGAGGTTCCCAAGCTCTCAAACTCTTGAAATAGCTGTGAATGTAAGGCCTTGTCTGTCAATGTTGCCAATATCAATTGTTGTTTTTTCAAGTTTAATCCCTTGTGATTTGTGTATTGTTATGGCCCATGCCATTTTTAATGGTATTTGGTGGTGCATTCCTCGACTAATTATTATTATTGGAACATACTTTGGGTTGTTGTTGTCCCAAGGTGGACCCATGTACTTTTGAAATTCAACAACAACAAGCAGTGGTAGCGGAGGTGGTTTTTCTCCATCATTGTATACAATTGCTTTTACATGTCCAAGTGCACCATTGATGAGCCATGCTTGAACCCATATATTTGCACAGAGCATGACCTATTGATCAATACACAAGAGGATCTTACATTGTAGTTGTTCTTCTTCTGAATTTGAGTAGGGCAATCCTTTAAGTTGTTTTGCATTGGATAGTGCAACTGGCTTTTCTAAAGATAGCAACATTTGTTTGTTATGCATTAAGACCATTTCATTTGTTGCAACGAGATGTATGGCTGGGAGAAAAAGTGATTGTTCAGTTGATTCAATTGATGGATTTGATATTGACATTAGAAGTCTCCAATTTGCAATTGTAGGTGTTGCATTCTGTAAATTTGAACGGAGTGTACGAAATTGAACTTGAATAGGAGTGTCTCCAATTTGGAAGAAAATTTTATCTAGGGTACTAACAATGTTGAAGTTGCACCATAGTGTGCCACCATATGATTTAGAAGCATACATTGGAATGTCTTTAACTAGTGGCAATTGTCCCAAGTCACCAAATAGAAAAATAGAGCGTCCGCCAAAAGGAATGTGGTTTTGAGTTGGGAAAGATTGGTGAAGCCTCATGTCAATTTTTTCAAGTAGATTAGGCCCTATGAAACTCATTTCATCTATTAGTATGTAGTGAATGTAGTACATGCTCTCTTGGAAAGTTGCAAGAGCTTGTCCTTGTAGGGGCACCATTTCTTTGATTGGTATTCGTGGTGAGGAATGAATTGTTGATGCTTGTATGTTGAATGTTGAGATGCCTGTTGGTGCAAGGAGGAGCAATGGCAATTGACCACTTGGAGCTAATTTGATCATCATTGTCTTTGTTGTTGTAATAAGGAGTGACTTCCCTGTGCCTGAAGTTCCTTGCACAAGTAGCTTAAGGGGCAGATCTTGGGTGCTTGAATGTAGGTGTCATTGAACAATTGCATATGCTTTTTGTCATTGTGTAGACAATGTAGCTTGTGTATGTTTATTGCTAATTTGGTGACCTTGAAACATGGTACAGTTACTTTTAATGAAACCAACCGCTAATTTTTTTTGCGATTGAGTGAATTCTAAATCTGTCCAATTATTGTTCAAGTCTATTTCTCGGTTACCAAGCATGTCAATTTCATTTAGGTGGATAGGCAGACCTGGGTACAATCCTGACAAGAATTGTCATTCATTTTGTGTGTTTTCATGTAAAATGTTTTGATTGCTTATTGGGCTTTTGAAATTTCATTTTCTTGTTCCAGCTCAAGATTGGTTCTATGCATATGCCAAGGACGGTATTGGTTTGAAAATGCCTCTCAATTATTTTTTATCTCACATGATGTTGACCCAATACTTGTTTGAAGGTTGCAGAATGGTTTGTATAGAACTATTTCACTCCAAAAAAATGCTTCTAAGCTACTATCTTCCTTTGAAGGGATGGCTATGAAGCGTGCTGAGACTCAGATAATAGGTGTGGTGGGGCAATTTGTCCATTGAATGTTTTTCCTTGTCACATTGAAAGTCCATTTTTGGGTGACCTCTATAAGTGATGAGGACTCTAGGTGTGTAGGGCGTGAGATGTAGGATTCAATATAGTTGGGGTATGTTGTATATGTTGCTGGTGTAATTGGTATACATTATAGGTTCTTTCGGTTGACATTTAATGATACAAATTTTCTACTAGATATGGAGAGTGGAAGTTCGAGCAAGAGGTGGCAAGTTTCTTGTGCACCAAATTCGCAGTCTACTAAGCTTTCTAGAAGCATTATTTGAAAAGAAATTGGGGCTAATTTTTTTGAGTCAAATCTTGTTGAAATGTGGGACAACATGGAATGGTACGTTTCTGATTTGTTTTCGGCCTTTGCAACATATTTTTGCAATGTACTTGAGGACTGCATCAATTAACAAGACAGGATGGAATTCTACATTTTCTCACCAAATGGATAGTATTTGTAGGTTGTGTAGGTTTAGGCGATCATCATTACGAGCTGGGAGGTGGACAGGTTGGCCATTATCAGCTTTGTAGAGTTTTGATTTGTCTTGTGTGGTCCAGGGTGCTTTGTAGCGACACATAAGAGATGTCCCTTTCATTCTTAGGCAGGTTTGGTGGGTACATCTTGTGTGTCCTTTCACACGATTTAGAAGCTCGATGTAGTCATTGTCAGAGTTGGCTGAAGCAATCAATTGTGTGTCCATCAAACATGGATCATCTACAATTGATAGATTAATTTTTTGATTCCTTAACTGAAGACTTCGTGGTTTCCATGCTGAGACATATCTATCAATAAAGTCAAGTGCATTATGGATGGATCGAGTATCATTCCATTGTAGTTTCCCAATGCCTGGTGCGTTTCATAGCGAAATGAATCCATGGATATGTGCAGATCCTATGTGTTTCCATTCATACCTGATAGTTTGTTTCTTTAGTAATTACTATGAGGTAAAATAAACTTGAAAGTGGAATGGAGGGGAATTTGTACCTACACCAATGATGATTTGCACCCATAAGCTTGTCTAGGACCTCCTAACGGAATGTTGTGAATCTGTGGTGCATATAGAGTGCTGCCAGGTGGGGATTATCAATTATATTTTGTAACCATCATCTTGTTGCAGCGCTAGGGTTTGTTGGTGGGGTGGTTGGCATGACTTTGTGTAAGTATGGCCATTTAGTATCTGATGCACTAAGTGTAAAAGAGAGAGTTGGGCACCCTATTTGAATCACCATGTCAAGAAGCTCTCCTCGTTGTCTGCTCCAAAATGCTCAGGTGTCACGAATTGATGAGCTGAAACACATGAGTTGGTCGAAAAGCTTGTCATTGGGCATGTCCTTCAACCTTTGATGCAAGTCATAAATTTATGTAGGCACCATACCATCAAGTTGTTTACAAACAAATACAAAAGTTGTGGCTTGGCTTCGACGGTGCATAAGGATATTAAGTATGAAGTACCTAAATTGTGGGTGCTACCCAAATCTGTTGTCATGAAAGCGCAAGAGGTGCTAAGCATATTCATGTAGTTTGACATATTTTATATGTTGTTTCTTAAATGCAGCTTTTCCTTGAGGGTACAGAGTTGGAAATTCCATTGCAAACAACCCTTCTATGGTGTATTAATTGATGGGAGATGTAGAAATGGATGGCCATTATATATGTGGAACTGGTCGGCCTTCCCCTAGGTCTAGTAAAGATCATACATCTTCCATTTCTCTTCTTGCAGTCGGAAGGTTTGGCACAAATGATGTAGCTTGCATAATATCTTCTATTTGGTCTTCATCATTTGCATTTATTGATGTAGATAGCCTATCAGTAGTATCTTCATTTGTAGTGGTAGTGTACAAAAGGTCTATAATGTCATTTGAATGATTCAAAAAACATGACAAAGTTGATTCATCTAACTGTACATCTCTGTAAATTGGTTCATTGTTTATTTTGTATTGTAATGCTTCATATACACGGCTTCTAATAACATAGAAGTTATATTTTTGATGCCCAATATTTTCTTTGTTGACTATAATTATGTCCAAGTCATCTACTCACCTTGGCAAGAAAGACGCTATTATGGTAATATCCTGAGGAAAACATATTGTGTGCCCATTGTATTTCAGTTGGCCACCTCTTGCATAAGTAACGTGAAGAATAGGGATGATTCTTGCAACCAACATCTCTTCAATTTGAGTAAGGACTTTTAAACATTAAGGTTGTTCACCGGGGTCCATATTATTCCATTTTGAGAATCGATTTCCATTTTTTCTAATATGCATCTATAAAAAGTGGTTGACTCATTTGTTTTCTTTGTTTTAATTCCTGGATATCTTTCCATGCAAACTCCACATGTTGTAACAGTAGAAAGACTATCCAATTTGGAACGGAAATAATCCCTTGTTGTGTAATAATCTCAAGAAAATCTAGACAATATATCTGCTCTTGTGGGATGAGCTGAGTGGTATTGTGTATTTGTGGTGTATCTTCTTGTAGATGGATTCTAGCATGCGATGTTGGTAGAGTAGAAGAGGTTGTTGCATGAACAAGGCTTTGGCAGGTCTCTCATTTTCTTTTGTTGATGATGTCCTTTGTAGCATGGTACCTTATTCTTCATTTTTTATTTCTTTTAGAACACGTGTCTTGTTCGTTATCATCTGGTAAGTCCATTTATATATATTTGTCTACAAACGGGGATGTGATATACCTGAAAGTAGTGTTTTAGTAATTAAATTCTTTTTTTTTTTATAAAAGAAGTTGTAACTAAAATAAATGACGAGGAACATTGTTTAAGAGTTGTGTTTAAAGGTATGAATATGTGTAGAAACATTGTAAGTAGAATCATTAATAGAAGTTAAATAATAAATTAAGTATCCCACATAATGAGGTTAAGTATTTGAATACTAAATGATATGTTACAAAAATTTGTTTTTTGAACATCTCCCACGTGATTAAAAAATTTAAATACAATAAGTTAATATAATCATTCAATGGTGAAAATCCAGCTATGGGATTATAAAAATCACTATCCCTACTCTATCAATCACGGATAAAGAAAGAATTTGTTCACACAATTGTTAAAATAATTCAATACATATATTTAATGAAAATGATACAATAATGACAGCAAAATATAAATTTAAATCAAAATACGACGTACCCATTGCCCAAAAAATAGATTAATTTAAATTATATAAGCTAGCTAAAATCACAAGTTTGGATTTAATTGTATGTTTCAAGAAACAGTTATGTTTTTAAAAATTCTTGTATACATTTTTAGAGTACTAAATTGTAAGTAGTAGCATATCCCATATAATGATTGATTTGAATGGAAGTCTTATTTTGAATTTTAGATGCAAAACAAAATGTACAAATACTATAGTGGGTACTTGTAAATGTAGTAAAAATGTTATTGACAATTTTGCTTGTGTAACATTGGAAGAATTTGAAAAAAAAATGGTACATGTTTTTGTTTGTTGGAAATAAAGTACATACACATATAGTATCTCGCATTCCAAGCGTGTGGGAAACAGTTATGGAAAAATACATTTATCATTGTAGGGGATGAAAAAATTTATATATAACTAGCAGTCTAGTAGAAGCTTTCACATCTAGATATTTAACTGTGCATAATGAGATCCATGTGCCAATTTTATGCAAGCTTCAGGGATGTAACGACAATGCTTTGTGTTTCTTCACCCACAAAAGGATTCATTTTGATGGTACGTTCAAAGAGGAATTGAAAATTGATAACATTGTCCAATATACATTTTGCAGCATCAAGCTCTGCTAGTAGGAGTTGGAAATCTTCTGTAGATACTCCCAACAAATCAATTGAGGGCCCTTCAAATGAAGTTACCTTTAGCAATTCTCTTGTAGCATCTTCTAAGTCAATTTTGAGCATGTAACTATAGCCACAATTAGAGACCTCAACAGAACACTTGGGGCATCAAAATTTGTATGTTGAGCAGTGAACAACCTTTTTCTTACATTTTTTGTTGTCTACTACTAGTGGACATGAAAGATAGTAGAACCTGCGCAAATGCAATTTAGTAATTTTTTCTTGTACACAAATAGGTTGTGTGTTGGATATTTCTTTGTTGACAATAGTAGAGATATCTATTGGATCAACAAACTTTGGTGGGTAACTATGGCCTTTTGACAAGGATATAGAGGGTAGGTCATTCCCTACATTTGTATACCATATTTTTAATGCAGATGCTTCAGGCAAAGTAGGATTGACTAAAATAGAGGTTGAAAAGGTACTATCAAGTTTTTTTCCATTCCATGATATTAGACATGCAAATTTGATCAAAATTATAATTGGGGTTTGTTGGGCGAACATATCAAAGATTTTTTTGCCTTCAACTTCACAGTGGCGACCCCATAGTGTAATATCTATGGAAAAGTTTGAAATGTCTTTTATTTTTGTTGTGCACTTTTTAGTGTCAATTTCATTTTTTGTGCATATGGTTGATGGAGGAGTTATGGATACAAGGATCCCAATGAAATCTACAAGGGAGTCAATAGGAAATGTACCTAGAGAATCTATGCTCTTAAAATGGAAGCAATGCTTGGGTATTTTAGAGTCTGGACATGTGCAAGGAGTTATGGTTGATGAGATTAACAGTACTATTTCGTACGGGTTTGTCGAGCTGCTATATTTTGTATCTATAATTTTTATGCGACCACCAGAAATATTGTATAGAGAACTAGGTTGGACAACATCATAGAACTCATTTAATAGCTCATTAAAACAAGTTACATGGATTCCAGATGTGTCTTTATCTATGAATTCAAAACCAAAAACTTTTCCTTCACGTGTAGCATTTTTGTAATCATTGATTGGTATTTTTCCTAATGCTCGACCCTCAATGGACCAATGCCTATGATATGGAGTCAATGATATAATGGGGAGTGGTTGTAATGGAGCTATATTTTGTACAGAATAGTCTATAGTTGAAAAAGACCATAAGGCATGTTCAGAGGGCGAAGGGCAAAGGTAGTCTGTAACCTGGAGGAGTGGAACTGGACTTCCAACTATAGGTGCATTGTTTGAGAATATTTCAAAGTCTTCGATTAAGAGTGCCCTGCAAAGAACAAAGAGTGACGATTTAGGAAGGTTTTATAGTTTGGAAATTAAGAACTTTAAGATGGTAGTTTTGAAGAAAGGGCTTACGTAAATTTCTGGAGCATGTTGCAATAATATTTCTTGAGGGAAATAATTGAGCCCTTCACCAAAGAATATTCAATGACAATATATTTGAATTTGTCTGGTAGTAGTACATAATGCATGTGCTCACCATCAGAGAGTTCCAGTCGGTATTTGGTAGATGTAGAATGTGTTTGTTGGATAGTATGTATAGATGTAACTTGTAAGTATGGATCTGTAATAGGCGTGCCTACAAGAATCTTAGCAAGTGCACCTATTGTTAAAGACACCATCGTAAAGTACACTCTAAAAAGGAATGGAGTAGTCTGCAAGTGTGGGTACATTTTGTTGTTAGTTTGTGGAAGACTTAGTATATGCGTAATGTAGATCAATTTTAGGCGAAGAAGTCTGAGCACGTTATATTCAAATAGAATTTTTTTGACACATAATGATAAGGAGTAAGAAAACATTGAAAAACTTCTTGGTAGATAAGCTGTTGATTTACCCTTGTTTACCCCTAGTAGGAAATAATTGTGTACGAGGAATTATGTTAGGTTGTGTTTTTCTATAGAAGTGCATTGTATACCATTGTCTCTCTATAAAAATACCAAATGAATAATACAAAAATTGTGGAAAATTACATTCTTCAAAGGTAAATTAATACGAAAACATTTAGTTATTGTACTAAAAACTACTTTCACGTCTATAGATAGGTTATATAGTGCAGAAATAAAAGTTTGTTTTTTTACAATAGATTATCTATGTAGATGGTTTTTTTACCTATTTAGTGGAAGGTACAAATAAGTATAACTATCTTGAAGTGTCGAAGATAGAGACTGAATAGTGGTAGTAAGATTTGTTGCCTGATTCACTAAGTAACATATTTTTTGTAGTATAATGGCTTCTACAATTATAGTTGAGGGGTTGCTAACATTGTCTATTGTCTCTCCACTTAGGACTTCAATGATTTCGCTGCTGAGATGTTTAAAAATTAGATATGGTTGTGTGTGCTAAAATTGGACCTCTACTTTAGCAGTACACTTCAACATGGTCATTATACTTCAGCCGCATACAGGAATGAATATGGATTCATTCACCCTGCATGTCTGAATGAGTCAACCTGTTTCCTTCTAGAAGGCAGGAGTGTGAGATTTCTCTCAGATCATTGCAAGCTCAGTGACTACACACTAACCTAAATGAAGGATTTAAAAGCTATATGCTGAGAGTAAACTACTGATTAATCTAAATGCAAATGCAGGCTGTTGTTAATCAAAGCTAGTTAGAATTCAGTTTTAAAACACCAATTGAAATGTGAGATATTCAATTTTAAACCCAAATTGAAAGTGTGCTCTAAATTAAGTTTGCATGCTTGAATAAAATTAAACAACAATATTAGCTAAATTAGAAAATGCTAAGAATGCTAACATAAAAATTCAGTATAATAACATTAATCAGAAAATTAGGATCCTTTGTGAAGGAAAAGAGTTTCTCTTTTATAGAAATCTCTCTCGAATCGACGGTCGAGATCAAACAAAAAGAGTGGATCAGATTCGATTGAAGAAGCACAATCCATGTGCAAGTGATTCGATTGGTCGAGAGAGTCAGTTGACTAAACTAACTGATCAATTATTTTGGAAACTTCCATATTCAGTTTTCAGTTAACTGAAATGTTTCCAAAATGATAAATAGATGAGAATCAGTTAACTGAGTGGAAATAGATTGTTTCCATTTTGATAATCAGTCAACTGAATTTGATGATGTCATATGCATTTTTAATAAATTAATTGATTTTGAATGTACATTTATGTTTTTATAATTAATTTAATTCCTTTTTTATTTAATTGACAATTTTGTAATTTTTATTTAATTAATATATAATAATATCAATTAAATAATTAACATAAGGTTTATTTGCCAATGTATTATGATTTTAGGAATTAATTAATTAATCAAGTACGATGATTGATTAGGACCTAGGGTTTAGGTCAGATCAGTTCAAATTTGATAATTGCCTGTTTGATTTAGGACTTAGAATAATCAAGATTAAGGTTTCTTGATTAATTACTGAGATTGGGGGTCTAAGGTTTAGATGACCATTTTTAGGTATTACATTTGCCCCTCTTTGAATTGATGTGCGATCAGCGCATTGATTCAAAGACCTGTTAGCGAGAAGACCCAGAATAGTTTGATTTGAAGCAATGAAACCATTCTTTTGAAGAAGAAGACCAACTTCGAGCTTGATTGGACGAAGATCAATCAAAAGATATAAATAGAATGCTTAGTTTGATTTGAAGCAATGAAACTAAACATATGTCGGTAACTCTTGAACCTTTTTTATTGGTTTGAATGAATAACCAGTTTGATTTGAAGCGATGAAACTGATTAACGTTAAGAGATTTGATTAGCAAGCAAATTGACTTGATTTGAAGCGATGAAGCCAATATGATCAATGTATCTGGTTTCAATAATGAATAGCCCGTATAAGACTGATCTTGTCTAGTTTCGAGTGTATTCACCACTGTATAAGACCATTGATTAGGTTACCTTTGATTTAAGTTGATCTCAACTTGATTTTATGCAATGAAGTTGAGATGCCCCAAGTGATGGGGTTTTGATTAAGGATGTGATCACTGGAATGTTGATGTCCTGATCCTACCCCTTCGGGAGTGAAATTGAAATATGGCGAGGTGCCCCAGTGAGGAGAAGCAATTTGATTGATGAGTCAATTTAGGAATAAACTAATCTGATTAGAAAGAGGTCCTACGTGGTTAGGACAGAATTTGTACTTGATGAGAGGTCTTGTTTGACCGAGATTGACCAAAAGTAAGATACATGGATTGATTAGAAGAAAAGAATGAGAGATTTCCATTGGTTGTACAAGTGGTTAAG
The DNA here is from genome assembly GCA_018584345.1 of Thuja plicata. Taxonomy (NCBI): domain Eukaryota; kingdom Viridiplantae; phylum Streptophyta; class Pinopsida; order Cupressales; family Cupressaceae; genus Thuja; species Thuja plicata. The sequence goes on from MU227244.1 coordinate 6,656,381, forward strand.
TTTAGATTTCGGTTTCGACCCTAAAAATAGAATCAGGACAGTTGATTTAGCAAGGGGTGTCATGACCACTTGACGATGAGAAGATTGATCAATTAGAATCTCAAATCCTTCACATTAGATAGAGATAAAGTTATTGTGTTGATTTCAACACTATGCAGATGTAGATGCAGATGCAGATGCAAGACTAACATGAATGCAACCTAAGGTGTAGCCACTGAGCTTTAGCATTGAAAATTTTCATCATTGAGCATTTTTGGAATATCAGAGTGGATACAATCCTTACTGGTGCCACTGTGACCATAAGAATATGAATATGACTTTCATCGGATAAGGTATGGGAAACCAACGTAAGTATTGAGGCACAAAAGCTGAGATGACCTAAATGTTGTTTCCAGTTGATGTTGCAAGAGTACACCAATATCGAGGCATTCAAAGCCAAGATAACCATGAGTGTGATCTTGCGTAAACAAGAAAAGAAATAACAATCAAGGAGATGGTTCCAACCTCACCTTGGCTTACAAATAAACAACATCGAGGAATCTGAGGCATTTCTACCTAAATGCAGAAGCTCTTACCACATACACCTAGTTTATTTGACGTTTCTGGATCATCGGGACCACACCAACAAGTAGTAGACAAAGAAAAGATTAATGAAATCAATGAAAACAGACAACATACAAATAGAAGTGTAGCATACTTCAGCCATTTTCAAAGTTTTTGGATATATATATGTATAAGGTGTTGAGAAACACTGTTTATTCTTGTGAGTACGATATGTTTATTTCTATCAATCTGTTGATTACGTTTGTGATATCCAATGTGTGTTAAGAAATACAGATGCATCCAAAGATAGTGTTAAGAAACATTGTTGATTGTGGTGTTGAGAAACACCTATTTGCATCAATAGTGAGTTGTCCTTCAGAAATGACAAGATTACTAACTCTGGTGTAAACCAAAGATGTGATCAAATTGGGGACACATGCCCCTATTAGTAAATGATGATAACAGACTTGACTCATATTGTGAGGACAAATCTGATTTGATTTCCCCTAGGTTATGACTCTGGGTTGGTTTCAAGCTAGGAGGGTTCTCAGAAGAACCAGAGTGTCATGAAAGTGGCTGAAAGATATGTACAAATTGAAGCAAAAGATTGCCAAGACTGAGCGTTGATAGATAGAGCACTGAGTACAAGAGGCACCTATTTACCAGGTTTTCACCTACTTGGTAGAGAGTCTATTTTTGCTACCATGGTGCCTATTTACCAGGTTTTCACCATGACACTTTCTCTTCTTTTTCAATTTTTTTTGTATTTTTCATTTTTTTTTTTTATTGATGCATCAAGGCGCCTTATTCTAGGTTTTCACAAGGATGATCATTTTTTTTAGGACTTTTTCCAATTTTTAGATATTTTTAGGACATTACTATGTACATGGTGTTGATCACCGAGAATGCCTCAGGTGTAGAACTTCTTCAGATGGAGAGTGTTGATAGGCTCTCAAAGTGGATCTCCTTCAGGTGTGGAGATTCGATAGGCTCCAGAGCTGAATGCTACAATAATGATATAAGGACCTAGCCAGTTGGGTTCAAACTTCCCCTTTTGTTCTCTATGTGAATGATTGCAGGGATTTTCTCTCAACACAAGGTCACCCACCTGAAGTTCTCTAGGTTTGAGTTTCTTGTTGTATCCTCTTGACATTCTTTTCTGATAAGCTCTGAGGTGATCAAAGGTCACTTTCCAACGTTCATCCAGCAGCTCTAGTTCTTGGAGTCTCAAAACTTTGTACTCTTCATCTGGTACAAGTCTACATAAAGAAACCCGAAGAGATGGGATTTCTACCTCTAGGGGTAAGATTGCTTCTGCCCCATATACCAGTGTAAATGGGGTTGCCCTTGTAGGCATTCTGATGCTCATTCTGTAAGCCCATAATGCAGGATTGAGATGCAGGTGCCAATCCCTTCCAGACTTGTTAACTGTACAATGTAAGATTTTTAACAAATTTTTATTTAAGGCATCATCCTACCCATTACCTTGTGGGTAACATATTGAAGAATAGTGTTGTGTGATTTTGCATTTTTCACACAACTCATCCATAATTTTTTTCTTAAATTGACCTCCATTGTTAGTGATGATGGAGGAAGGTATTCCATAGCAACAAATGAGGTAGTTCAGAATGAACAGTGAGACCTACTGTCTTGTCACTTTAATGAGTAGGACTGCCTCAACCCACTTGGTAAAATACTCAGTAGCTGTAATAATGAACTTGTGTCCATTAGAAGATGAGGGGTAAACCTGCCTAATGAGATCAAATGCTCATTGTTGAAAGGGCCAATGTGTTACAAAAGGAATGAGCTCCCTTGCTGGAGCGTGTATAAGATTGCCATGAAGCTGACATTTCTTACAATTTTTTGCGAACCTGATAGCTTCTTTCTCCATATCTGGCCAATAATACCCTGCTCTAACTAGTTTTCGGGCTAGAGTCAGACCTTTAGAATGAGAACCACAAATTCCTTCATGGACTTTAGACAATGCATGTTTAGACTCTTCTTTTTCTAGACACCTAAGCAAAGTACCGTCTAATCCTCACCTATACAAATAGTTGGCCACAATAACATACCATGAGGCATTGCAGATGAGGTGTCATTTTTCATTTCTAGTTAGTCCATCAAGAATGATCTAATGGCGCAGGTAAGAGTAAACATAGTGATAATGGGAGGATTCCTGTTCAATGAATAAACATACCATTTGGTAGTCTGGGGAGTTGTAGGAAGGGAAATGGATTTATTCCCCAAGGAACTCATAGCGGAAATTGTCCTCTTGTTGTTTTGAGGAAGAAAGTGTAGCCATGACATCAGCTGCTCTATTCTATACCCTTGGGACATGTTGAAATGTGATGTAAGTGAAATATTTCTTAAAGTCATCAACCATTCATTTATAAGGCATGAATTTTTCATCCTTAGTCTGGTATATATCATTGATTTGGTTGATTACAAGTTGAGAGTCACCATGGACATGTAACTTAGAAACATTCCATTCAAGAGCCAGTTTGATTCCATTTACTAGTGGTTCATATTCTGCTATGTTGTTTGTACAAGGAAACATGAGCTTGTATGCCTTTGGAATGGAATATTTTTGAGGAGTTAGAAACAAAATCCCTACACCTAAACCTTTTTGTGTGAATGATCCATTGAAGAACATTTTCCAGGATCTATAAGTGATGTGCAAAATAGATCCATCTGGGAACTCAGCATTGATTGGTTCATTGTCATGTAGTGGAGCATCAGCCAGTTGATCTGTGATTTCTTTCCCTTTGATCGCTTTACACTTAATATATTCTATGTAAAATTCACTAAGAAGCATAACCCATTTAGCCAATCTTCCAGTGAGGGTAGCTTTACTTAGGAGATACTTCAAAGCGTCAATTTTAGCCATCAGTTTGACTGAGTGAGCCAACATGTAGTGACACAATTTCTAAGATGCAAAGACTATGGCTAGGCATGCTTTCTCGATCATAGACTAATTAATCACATAGGACACCAATGTTCTACTAATATAGTATATAGCACATTCTTTCTTCTCTTCATCTACTTGCGCTAGCAGTGCCCCCAGTGACGTTGAGGTAGCTAAAATGTACATAATCAATGGTTTTCCTTGTTGAGGTGGCATGAGTACTGGTAGGTTAGCCATGTACGTTTTGATTTGAGTGAAACTCTTGTCACATTCTTCACTCCATTGATAAGTAATTCCCTTGCACAGAGTCTTGGTAAATGGTTGTGCTCTATCATCCAACTGTGAGATGATCCTTCTGATAGACTGGATTCTCCCTTGGAGTGTTCTCATTTGACTTATATTCTTGGGAATTGACATTTCCAGTATCACTTGCACCTTTTCAGGATCGACTTCTATGCCTTTAGCTAAGATAATGTAACCCAACAGCTTTCCAAAGGTAACACTGAATGCACATTTCTTAGGATTCAACCGTAATTTAAAATTTTCCATTATATCCATGATTGGACCTAAATCTTGTAGGTGCATGGATTGTTTCTTTGATTTAGCAAGGGTATCACCCACATAGTCTTCCATGGTTTTGTGCATCATATCATGGAAAATAGTTGTTACTTCCCTCTAATAGGTAGCTCCTGCATTTTTCAAACCGAAAGGCATGACATTCCAGCAAAACATTCCCTAGGAACATGTGAAGGCAGTATTTTCTTGATCCTCTAGGGAAATCTTGATTTGGTTGTACCCTGAGAAACCATCCATGAGAGAATACATTTCATACCTAGCAGTCATGTCTACAATCATGTCAATGTTAGGCAAAGGAAATTCATCCTTTGGACATGCTTTGTTGAGATCCCTAAAATCAGTGTAGACTCTGATGGATTTGTCTTGTTTTGATACTGGTACGATGTTGGATATCCATTCTGCATAATCAATAGCTCAGATGAATCCATCTTTGAGTAACTTTTCCAGTTCATCCTTGATAAGTAATGCAACATGAGGGTGCATTTTTCTAAGTTTTTGTTTTATTGGTTTTACTCCAGGAGCTATTGAGAGATGATGCATGATAAGGTCTGGATCTAAACCAAACATATCTGAGTATGTCCATGCAAATTTTATCTTCTTCTATTTAAAGAAGTTGGTGAATTCCTTGAGCTCTTCTGCAGACAAAGATTTAGCTACATGAATGATGTGCGAATGTTCCTATGTGCCAATATTCATTAGTTGAGTTGGCTCTATAAGCATTGATGATCGTTCCTATAAATGACTAGGAAAGACATCAAGCATCCCATCCTCAGGCGCCTCAGAGAGGTTTTCACCTTTGGATGTGTCTTTTCTTTTTACTATTTTGGGTTCTGAAACTGCCACAATGTGGTTTTCACCTTCTTACCCTTTTCTTTTTCTCATTTTTATTTTATAACTAAGATACTTAATGTCTACTTCAGTCATGCTCACACTAGGTTCACCGGTGGAAGAAGTGACAGGTTCAGTGGCATTAAGATAGCAGGCTAAAGCATAGTCATTGGGAAATGTAGGCATTTCAGTAAGTTATCTTTGTAAGGACCAATCAATGTGTTCAGGATGCATTAGCGGAAAAGGTTCAATGTGTTCGAGGGCATTCACAGTATGTTTTTTTGTAGATGGTGACTATTAAGTAGAGTCCTAGACCTGTACCTTGTATAGATGTGTTCAAATCAAAAGAGCCCTAACAGTATCATTGAAGCCCATGTCAGAGATAGGGGGTCCTAATTTGTTCGACCTAACCTCTAAGCCTTCACCTACTTTGGGTGTGGGTACATATCATTGAACTATATCCATCTCCATGTCTAAGGTGTCTTCTGAAAAACTGTCAAACTCGTATTCATGGGAGTATGTTTCATCATTAGATTTCATATCAAGGACATGAGTGAAATTCACTCTTTTCCCCTAGTTTGGATGAGTTCTACCTAAAAACTCTGCTATGGTTAGACTCCCTTCTTCTATATCTAGATCTTGTTCAGATTCAGTAGTTTATGACTCATCAGAAGTTATCGGTGATTCCTCTAGAATACGCTCTTCAGTAGCGTTGAACTGTGGTGTATCTTCATCAAATAGAAGAGCCAAAATGTTGGGAGGAATGGGAGAAGGATACACATCCTCTGCATCTGAATCATCCCAGTTTCCAGTGGGTATGTCAGTACTTTCTATTGTTGTATTGTGTTCTTCAAGAACCTGATGTCCCTTTCCTTTATCTAAGCGATTCTTTGCTCTTTTTTCTTTCTTAGATAAGAACCCTAGACCAGTTGTGTCTCTAGGTCATATGTAGTGAATAGAGATAGGTTCTTTAAGTCCATTTTGATTAGGTCCAATGGATCCTTTACCTGAATAACCCATTTTACAAGCCACCTTACACGCCACACTAAATTTTTTTGGGGGTATTCCACATTGTTTGACTTCATTATCTTCGGGTTCCTTATATAAACAAGCTAGAATGACTATTTCCTCCTTTTCATCTTCTAATGGTGTGTTGGCTTTAACAAAGTTCTCATCATATATTTCTTTGGGTTTTTTTGGTTTCATCTCTTCTGATGGTTTTCCATACGACCTAGGTGATCTGGGAAGAGATGTGAGTGACAGTATAGGTTCCACTATGTATCCACCCATACCTGTGTCCTTTATCTTGAGGTTCCTTTCCATTTCCTCATTGTTGTGTGGGACTAGGGTATCAGCTTCTTGTCTTAATGCGTTACAGGCATAACTAGTGTCTACAGGAACAGTGACTTCTACACCATTGAATGAGAATTTGATGCACTGATGGAGCGTTGATGGAATTGCCTGCATCTCATGGATCTAGGGTCTTCCCAATAGAATGTTGTAGGCTAGTGGGAGGTCCATAACTTGGAAGGTAACATCCCTCTCAACAGGACCTATTCAGATTGGTAAATTTATGAGACCTTTAGAAGATATTTCTTGTTCATCATACGCCTTGATAGTGATTTTCTTTTTAGGATCAATGACGTTCTCTAAAAATCCCAGTTTCTCAATCAACCTGTATGTGCAGATATTCAACCCTGTGCCTCCATCTATCAAGACCTATCTGACATGGTTTTTATGGATCAATACTTCGACATGCAAGGGGAGATTGTGTGGATGACTTAAAGAGTTGTCATCTTCTTCTAAGAATGATAGGTAATGTGGCGAGGTCAAGTGACCCACCATGGATTGAAACTGATCCAGATCCAAGTCCTTAGGGAAATTGGTAGTTGATAGCGGTTTATCTAGGACCTCTCTGTGAGATGGAGAGAGTTTGAGAAATTCAAAGATTGAAATTTGGGCAGAGGTTCTCTGCAATTGCTTGACAATGCTATAGTCCACAGTATTGGATGAAGTTAGTTGTTTGGACTATGAGACTTTAGGGGTACCCACAAGGGTTTTTTTGCTAAGAGGTACCCAGGAATTAGATACTGATGGTTTATTGGAGGACGATGAAGGGTTGGAAGATCTAGAACTCCCCAGGGTGACTTTTGCTTGCGCTCGAGTCACTGCGTTGGCTGATCGAGACTCTTTCTCTTTCTGCTTGATGATGATGACATTGCAATATTCAGAATGAGATGGCTCGAGCATGTTGATGACATTGTAGTCATCATTATAATAAGTGTGATTGATTTGAGCACATTTATTAGAAGTTTCTCCTTTGTGATGTTCCGGGAAAGGATCTTTGAATGCCTTATGATCAGCATTCTTGTTGTGATTATCAACCGTAATTATTTTGTTATCAATGAGATCTTGGATCTCATGTTTGAGCCTCATGCAATTTTATGTCATGTGTCCTTTGTTTCTATGGAATTGACAGAAATCATTGTCTCTCCACCATTTAGGTTTTATTTCTGGATCATATGGTTTGGAGTTATCTAGAAACGTGATCAGTTTGTTTGCCAGTAGATTTTTAAGTGTAGATTCATAGGACTCACCTAAAGAGTCAAAGTCTCGTTTATGTTTAATCCATGGTTTGTCTTTCAACAAACCGCTGGTTCCTTTAGAAGATGAGGATTTAGTGGTATTTTCAGCATTTTTTAGGGCCTTGGAGCCACTTGTCAGATTGAAGACTGTTGGTTTTGACTGGGGAGTAGAGTAATCGACTACTCCGTCATTTACCACATGCTTTTTTTTGTTCCAATATTTAGGTTTTCTTTAGAGTTGGAACCAAACTTGTTTTCCTTATAGAGGGTAATGTCACCCTTTCTGACAAGCACATCTTCTATTTTCATCGCATTTTCCACCATTTTCTCAAAAGAGGGTGGAAATTGCATCTAAAGAGGGTAGTTTAGTTCTGGAATTAGAACGCTAGCGAAAATATCCATCTTTTCAGATTCAAGCATGAGTCATGGATATCTAGAAAACATCTTTCTCCATCTCTAAAGAAAGGTCAGAAAGGGTCCTCCTATGTTTTGCTTCATGTTACATAAATCAATCATCATCACAGGATGTTGGATATTGTAAGAGTACTGTTGCAAGAATAGATTTATCAACTCATTGAAAGTTTTTATACCAGTGGGTAACTTTGAGAACCACTAAATAGCTTGGTCACTCAAACTCCAAGGAAAGAGATGCATAAGATATGTCTTTTCATGCATAAATTATATACAAAGAGCACAAAATTCTCAGATGTGATCTTGTGGATCAGAGTGACCATTGTACTTATCAAATCATGGAATTTCAACCCTGTGCGGGAACGGAGGTAAGTACAAATCTTTATCAAAAGGAAAAGGATAGATTATGTTTAAAGAAAACCTTGTGTTGGGTTTTTCCTTTTCCTTTTGGATTTTTTGTAATTCCATTTGCATAGCTTGCATTTGTTTAGTTATGAGCGTCATAGGTGTCTCTTCTTCTCTAGTAATGATATCCTTAGCTTTGAAGTGAGGTGGAAGTTGAGTGCCTTGCTCTGCTAGATCTAGGAAATATTGTTCCTTATCCCGATTTAGGATTGTTTTCACGAGTTTTACAAACCTTCTATCCTGGAGACATTCATCAATCTCTTCCTCACCAGGGTCTGATGGACTTGAGGAATGTTGACTATTCCGATGGTTGGTACCATTGGAGAGGTATCTTCATTTAGACCTGCCTCTACCTTGTCTTTCTTCTGACATCTTGGGACTAGGTAACTTGTCCTCTGGGGATTGTGATCTAGGAGGAATTCAAGAATCTCCCTCAAAGAGAGGGTTCTCTCCAAACAAGGAGTTGTTTTCAAATGGGAATCCCTGGTTGTCTTCTTTGTGAAATTCTCTAAAATGGCTTCTACTTTGCACAGGCATAAGATAAGTTGATTCGCCCGACTGGCACCTTGGTGATATCTGAAGTGTTGTCTAAGTCCAAGACCAAAGAGACCAAGAGATAAACATCCAACTAAGGATGGAGATAGAAAAGACTCTGATATTGAGTCAAGGTTAACGAACCTGCTCTCACAACCTAGAATAAGGACAACACAGACAAAGATGATAAGATTGAACAAAGGACTCGATAAATTGGACAAGCGTAACGACATCAGATTTCAAGACAGTGATAGGTTGGACTAACAACAGATCATAGTTGCATGTGAACTAGCAGAAGCGTCATGACCGCAAAAATTTTAGAATAGACTGAATGTAGTAGCATAGATTGATGAAAGACAAAGTTTTGACAAGTTTTTGAAACCAATTTGATAGAATTTTGACAAATTTTCGACAGAGTTGTTGAATTTTTAGATGAGACAAGATAGACAAATATCCAAAGTGTACAGTTTTTTGGATTGTTTGATTGTTGTAGTTTTTGTTGTTGTTTCAGTGAGCACTCACACAAGACACATCATGGAGATTTTTTGTTGTAAAAATAAAATAACAGACACACCACAATCCTAGGATAGCCAAGGAAATATCTGTTGAATTCCCACTTGAACTGAAGTTCAGCCACGCCTACTCATAGCGGACAACTTAGAAGCTTGGAGGCATGGGCTCCTCCTTAGTGTACACTCACTTCTCAGGCACACCAAGCTTCAAATCCCAAGGGTAATCACTTCCCAAGGGACCGTTGTCTCTACTAAGAGCCGTAAAAGTGTGGGACGTCTTAGTCGGTCTCTGACCTTCTGCACCAATAGATAGAGGGTTTTTGGATACTAGAACACAGTTTGTAGTAAGGGCATCCGTTCAGGTGGTTATACTTGCGGCAGATTAGCTCTGTTATGGAGGCCTCCCAGCCTACAGAAGTTACATTCTGTAGGTTTTAATGAACCACAAGGGTATTGAAATCTTCTTCCTGGTATAACACAATCAACACCTGTTCACTATGATATTAATCACAATGACATTTTTTATATACCAGTTTGGAAGGGCTTGGCTTTAGCCTGTTATCAGTTGGGCAATCCACTCTCACCGGCTCTATTAAAGCACTCGGGAGGTAGCCACACTAAAGTATTTGTATGGATTTCTCTTTCACCCAAGATCCGTGAAGGCGAGGGGAGAGGATACGTCCATGCAATTCCTTGGGTTTACAAAACTAAAAGACACTTCAAGCAGAATAAGAAAATGACAATCATGTTTCTGGATTTTTTATCATCCCAAAAGGGTGAGAGCATAGTTTCCTGACATCATTGTCTTTCCTAAAACATCAAACAAATTTTCATTTTAAGAAGTCTTGCATGCGGGTTCCTATTTTAAGAAATCAAAAACAAGATGCAAGCACAATGTTTTGCATTTTATCAATCAAAGGCAACTTGCAAAACCAATTCATGAGTAGTTTGTGTTTTAGTCTTCTTGGATAACATTCTGCAAACCACTGTTAGGCTGTATGCAAAAGATAATCACATGAACATCAAATCCAAAGATTAGTCCACATTATCAAAATTTGAAAATCTGAAAATAGATCACATATTCAGAAAGTACACAGAAAAACATGCAGTTTCAAAAAAATTGCACTGAAAAAGGTGATCGTATGAGCTCGTACGAGGCTCCGAAAGCTGCAAAAACAAGGATTAGATAGGTACAGTCACTAAAAAATAGTTCTTTCTGATAAATCCAGCAAGAAAAAATAGAAACCAATTCTACCACGATAATCCTTGCAAATTTTACCCCAAATAAAAAAAAAAACTCACAAAAAGGACCCAGAATAAGCAAGATATAGGGGTTTGAAGTCAGACTATAAATTCAAAAATGCATATGGTGAATGCAAGAATTTGAAAATCCTGCTGATGTCATCAAAATAGTACATTAAATTTGACGGTCCCTAAGCTGTCGCAGAATGCCAATACCTTTCTGAAATGACAGCCAAATGCACGTCAAAATTAATCCCTTGTCGTAAAAGGAGAGGTGGTGGAATTGGGTGGTGGTGGTGGGATGGGTTGGGTTGAGTGGCAGTTGGCCTGAGCGGTGGGTGGCGGCTGGGTAGCAGAGGCGGCAGTGGAGAGGGTAGAATGGGCGGGGAGTATGGATTTTATGATGTGCAAGGATGAGTGGAGAGTGGAGAAANGGGGAGGTGGGTGGGAGTGGAGGAAGTCGAAGCAATGTGGGTGGAGATTGACAGTGCAGGGGTTGCGCGGAAGAGTCTAAGGGGTTGGAATGAGACCTTAATCCCACATGCATGCGGGAGTGGGATCCAAAAATATTTAAATACAAACCTCAACACTATGTTAACAAACCAAAGAGCATGGTCATTGGTTACATTCAATATTTATTGCATTCGAATCTACTTAAGATTCATCTTTAGAACACCAATTGAAATGTGAGAGATTCAATTTTAAGCCCAAAACAAAGTGTGCCCTAAATTATATTGATATGCATGCTTTGAAAGTAATAAACAACAATAAAAGATAAATGATGCAAGAAAGCTAAAATGAAAATGCAACATAATAACATTAGATAAAAGATTATGATCCTTTGTGAAGGAAAAGAGTTTCTCTTTTATCGAAATCTCTCTCGAATCGACGGTCGAGATCGAACAAAAAGAGTGGCTCATATTCGATTGAAGAAGCACAATCCATGTGCAAGTGATTCGATTGGTCAAGAGAGTCAGTTGACTGAACTGATTGATAAGTTATTTTGGAAACTTCCATATTCAGTTTTCAGTCAACTGAAATGTTTCCAAAATGATAAACAGATGAGAATCAGTTAACTGAGTGGAACTGGATTGTTTCCATTTTGATAATCAGTCAACTGAATTTGATGATGTCATATGCATTTTTAATAAATTAATTATTTTGAATGCACATTTATGTTTTTATAATTAATTTAATTCCTTTTTGATTTAATTGACAATTTTGTAATTTTTATTTAATTAATATATTAGAATATCAATTAAATAATTAACATAAGGTTTATTTCCCAATGTATTATGATTTTAGGAATTAATTAATTAATCAAGTATGATGATTGATTAGGACCTAGGGTTTAGGTCAGATCAGTTCAAATTCGATAATTGCATGTTTGATTTAGGACTTAGAATAATCAAGATTAAGGTTTCTTGATTAATTGCTGAGATTGGGGCTCTAGGGTTTAGATGACCATTTTTAGGTGATTACAATGGTGTTGTAGAGTTTGGTTTGGGAAGTAGTCGTAAATTTCCTAGGCCATGGAATATCAAATTAAATTAAGGGGTATGCGACCAGTAGTTAACTTTGTAGGGGGAATTTCATTATTTGTTAAAAAGTGTAGCCATAACTCAACAAAAATAAAGTTAAGGAAATATTATACTATCTAAATTAAATTTTGTTTGGAAACCATAAGTAGAACAATATATTGTAAGCAAGGAATTTTATTTTATGTTAAAAGTACAATGGCATATAGAATGTGTCACCTAAAAAATTTTGAGGTGTGGGCATACCTGTTAAGGATGGTATGTTGTGTACGAAACATGACACCTTTAATAGTTGTATAGGCAAATTTGTTGACTTTCAAATCAGCTTCCCTGTTCCTATTCAGTAAATATACAAGTCAACATTTAAGGTAACTATAAGTGTAGTGTGCATATAAATTGCATGTGTTTCAAATTTAAAAAAAAAAATCATATGTAATGCACATGAGTCTTGAAATCATTTCGTTTCAAAAAAGTCATAAAAGTTAATTAAGGCTACAATTAAACTATGATTTTATGCATTTTTTTTTGTTGAAAGCTAGATGCAATGACTACTAAGTGTTCCATTCATTCTCAAATTGCATGTGTTTCAAATTTTAGAAAAAAAACCTATGTAATGCACATGAGTTTTGAAACCATTTCGTTTTAAAAAGCCAGCAAATTAAATTAAGCTATGATTTTATTCCTTATTTTTTTGTCAAAGCTAGTTGTAATGACTACTAAGTGTGAAAATAGCTCATACTTATTATGTAATTTATAACTAATATATATTATATTTATTATTTGTAATTTTTTAAAATAGTTAAAAATGTAAATAATGATATTAACTTCAAAGTATTGTAACTAAAGAAATTAAGTAGAAAAATAAGTGCAAAGTCTTAACATTAAGTAAAAAACATGTCAAAAAATGAATACTAAATAATAAGTTTATATATAATATTAGTTGATTGGAAATATATTAGATCTCTTAAGTTAATTATAAAATTGAGATAAAATTTAATTAAATATAATTAAATTGTTATATAAAATAATAACTAAATAGTTTTATACAAGTTAAATAGTTTGGGAATAATAGTGTTAAAGGAAAATAACTAACCATTCAAAATATCAGTTTCTTAATTGCTTTCTTCCCCTTGGTTGTTAAGCATATTCATTTGTACAACTGAATTGTTTATCTTCATTCAGTAACCGAATGTCATCGTCTTTCTTCATTCACACCCATTCACAAACTGAATACCAAACTTCGTACCAAACAAAGAGTGCGAGCTCATTTCAACCAATGTTCATTCTTTCAGTCGGTGGTATGAAGCAAGCATATTTTGACTCCCCTAATTTTGTTTGAAGGAAGTCTTTTTCTTTTGAAATCCTCGCAATCTTCAATCCTTCCTATTGTCGAGAATACGATCATTCACCCAATTCTAAGAAATCCTTATTCTCGTCTATGCATTCTACGGATATGCATGTATATCGAGACAATTAGTTTTACTTAGATTGCATTGAAATTGTTGTTTCTAATTCTCACATAGTACATGGAGTTTATACTCCCACGTGGGAACAACGTTTCTTTTGTATTATATTCAAACTAATTCATATTATATTCAAACTAATTCATATTATATGTATTATTTGTAAATTTTTAAAAAAGGTTAAAATTAAAATAATTATATTAACATGAAACACTAGTAAATTTTACCCTATTTTCGACGAGGATTAATCAAATTTTCGACACCCATTGGTCGAACAGACAACCAAAACTGTTGTCAAACTTTTTTCGTCGCTTATTCGACAGGAAAACCCATCATCGACATATTGACCTACTTAGTGGTTGAATTGTCGACCGAATCTTCATAAAAAAAATCACTTGAAGCTGGAAGAATTACAGATCAAACCTGTTATCTAAGCGACCAATGTTTGCCAAAATTGTGACCAAAGATGGTCAGAATTAACGTTGAACACATAGCAGTCTCATCGAAACATCAAACACAGTGTGTCACTTTTTTTACCATAGTTGGCCGGAATCAACGTCGAACACATAGCAGTTTTGTCGAAACATTAAACACAATGTCTCATTTTGTCAACCAACATTCGTCGACGTCGACATCAAACACATAGCATTCTCATTGAAACTACTGATATTAGAACATTGAAAAAGTGACCAATACTAATTTTTGGTTATATATATATATATATATATATATATATATATATATATATATATATATTATTGATGGGTTTGTAACCGATTTCTCTATATTACAGAGATTTCTCTTAGAGGTTTGTAATTTGAACTCCATAAGGAAAATCCATTTTTATTTCCATTCATCCAAGTGGGGAAATTCGAGCCCTATAGGGATAAATTCCCACATTTATACTTAGTCAAATTCATCTTCACTAGCTCACAAATGGGGAAAATTGATCCATGTAGGGATAAATTCAATAACATACATAGAAATTTTTGATAAGCTAAGTGGAAACCTTGGAGGAAACTCCATCGTTAAGTGTGCTTGATTTGGAGTCATATTGGAATGGGTGACCTCCTGGGAAGGCCCAATGCTTCACCTATGAGCATCAGCTAGATGCAATGAGTGCTAAGTGTTCCATTCATTCCATGAGAGATGGGTGCTTGTGAACCACTACTCATGAAACATGTGTCAATGAGTTTGACTCAAAAACTACACACTTGAATCCTCCTAGCAGTATCACAAATAAAGGATGTCTATAAAAAAATAATAAAATCCTATGAATTTCCATGAATGAAAGTAGTTAAATAGAGCATGAAAGTACTAGTTACAACAACAAGTAGGGAGATTGAAAGGAACTTAAACAACCCAAAAACTATATGATTCCACAAATGGCTGGAGTAGTGTGATCGAACTTGAAAGTATAATAGTAAGTAGGATTTCTAAAGGGAACCCAAATGACCCAAAAAAAATATTAACAAAATGAATAAAGATTAGGGGAAAATTTAAATAGATAAACCATGTGAAAGAAAGGAAAGACCCCTTGTAAAATAATCATCCAATGAATT
>MU227244.1:6722073-6733777 GCA_018584345.1 Thuja plicata
ACGATTTTCCTAACTGACATCCTCATGTAATAGCATAGACTATATGGACTATCTGACGAAATTTGACTCATTAATCATCCAGAAACGATAACTCCCTAAGGTGGTTGCAATCTATCCAGGACAAAGATTTCATTAATAAAACTTCAAAGCAAAGATAAGACACGTGTCGTGTTTTTGCATGGGGAGAAATACAGGTGGATTCTTGCATGACGGCAACTGGCAGCCGCAAGGCTCAGCAACTATACAACATGCGGCATCTAGATAGCGCAGGGGGATGCCAATTCAGTGCACCCTCTATGAACTATGTGATGGTTTGTAAGTCCTTTTCATCATCATTCCTCCTTGCCCATCCCTTATGTCTGCTTTGAAAAAACTAAGATTGTATTTTTTTAATCCAAAATTTTAGTTTCAAAAGCTCCTATGAGATGGCATGGCATCTTCAATTTTATGAATATTTTACTATTATTTAGAGCAATAATAAGATGCAAGGAGAACTCACAGATTA
Organism: Thuja plicata; assembly: GCA_018584345.1. Classification (NCBI taxonomy): domain Eukaryota; kingdom Viridiplantae; phylum Streptophyta; class Pinopsida; order Cupressales; family Cupressaceae; genus Thuja; species Thuja plicata. The sequence continues at coordinate 6,722,579 of MU227244.1, forward strand.
TTCTCTCTACTCCACCTCATATTAAAATAGCATTCTTGTAGTTTTGACCAAAGTACTATAAAGAGAGACGTATCTTAGTATAAAATATGGAAAGGGATTTTTATTGTTTCTGACTATTATGACTAAGTATTAGTAGGTAATAAGCACTTTGAAGAAGCATTCTGTCAAAACCACAGTATTAATATAATATCCTAGAATTTGATCAGTCTTGGTTGGTAAATGGTTGAATTTGGCTTCATTTAGCTTGTAGACAAATTATGAAGAGCCTTGATGGTTTTATTATTTACTTGATTCTAGCTTTGGTAATTTGGTTATACACAACTGTCATCAATGCTAATCAATTCCAATCTGTGCAGAGATAGGATATACGACTGATAAAGGAATTTAAATACATAAAAGATACCTATAACCATGTGTAACTCTGTTGCATATTAGAAATTGTACAAGTATACAACAGGTATTGATGGAAGAATGGCTCAGAAGCAAGTGGTAAGTTGGTACAGGAAGGTATTTACAGGTATAAACTCTTTGCACCATAAATTTTTTTTTGGATTCAAGCCCATTATCCATCAAAACAAAATCTTGAAACTGCAAAGTTTATTTTTTAACAATTTGAAGCAAAGAATGTCCTAATTTAAACATTGTTAAAACTTTCTTAACACCCAGTTGTTAAAACTTTTTTCTATGTAATTTTTTTTTTATTGGATAGTTTGGGTAACACCCAGTTGTTACTTTTGTTCTCTACTGCATCATGGCTATGGCGGACATGGAATATCGTGTTCTTGGATTCGTGCAGCCTAAATCTCCTCATAAAGGCCAATTCCAAAGCCAAATCAAAAATCCTTCCTCCCAAAAGCATGAGGAACATCAGTGTCAGTATCTAAAAAGCTGTGAAATTTGACATTCTCTGAGTAGCAAGGCTGCTTCCTGTGACAGTAGCCAGTGCGAAGAAGAAAGTGTTTGTGGGCTGCAAATGAGATGAATCTTTGAGTGGAGGAGCTAATAACATCCCTCCTCCTACGATTCCCACTGGAATCAGGTAACACAAAATCATTTCGCTGCTCACAGAAATACGATTTCGCATTAGTTTCAAAGAAAATAATTTGCCCAGACGAGACATAGTGTTGGGCATCCAATCGACTCTACACAGTTGTTTATGCTCTCACATTTCTCAATCTGCTTTTGAAATCTGTAGCGATGCTCTGCATTTGTTTGTTTACTATTCAGAGCATAATTCAGAGCTCCATTGGGACTGACAAGGAAGTGACTGATATCTTCAACGGTCTCTGCAATCCGAAGGAGTTAATTTCAGTTTTGCAGATGAAGATAATGTTGTTAGGCTTCTAGCTTCAAAACTATTCATAATGTCACTGAAGATAATGTTGTTAGGCTTCTAGCTTTAGAACTATATTCATATGAAGGGTTTTAGGCTAGCACCCATTGCCATTAATTTGCTTACCATATGGGATATAATATTTACCCTTTCATCTTACGCTTGTCTATGGAAAGGAGAAAAATGGTATGTCAAATTTTTGGAAATGTTAAGTTTTACACATTGAGGTCAACACGATCTACAATGTTTTTCTGGCCCACTATTTTGTATTCTTAGGGATCTGGCGGGATTATTTATAATGCAAACAAATTTTTTGATTTTTTGTTCTCTTTTTGCAGACATAGTTTTTGTTGTTATAATTCATGACAACTCTATAATGGGTTTAATCTGTTAGGATCTTTATTATTTATGATGACTAACAGCCTCTCTGATTTATGCCTTTTTTCATTGTGTTGAGAATCATATTGCAAGAGAGAAGGGGAATCATAGGCACCTCATAGTGAGATAAGTAGAATGAAATAAATTCTAGTTGAGCATATCTTGTTCTAAGCAGACTGAAACAAAATCTTCCACACAAGAAAACACAAGAAAGTAAAGAATGTTTCAAGAAAATACAAGAAATAATGAAGATAAATCCACTTATGCAGGAATCGACTGAAATAATTTACCACGGTTAAAAAGGCTAGAGAAGGGTAAAAAATACCGTAGAGGTAACAAACGCCAATAGCTGTTGTTTGTTGTGAGTTCCCTTCCAGTATTTACGTATAACAAATATTGTTGTGTGCTCTGAGCTTTCTTGTGGTAAGTAATTTTATCTGACATAGTAATTTTTAATTTATAGAACAAGAGGGCGGCGGGGCATAGAGAATTCGCGAAAATGTATTTAGAGCAAACCTAACGCAATAACTGCAGGATAAGACCAGTGTCGCCAAGCAAACCTACAACAATAATTGTAGGATAAGAGCAAAGGACATCAAGTATGAATAGAATGTTGTTGAATTAAATTCCAAGCAAATATCTTTACATAGCAAGCCTCCACCACAATCAACATATGGTCAAATTTGATGGGTGGTGGTTCAAGTTATTGAGAATATGTCCATTCAAGACGCAGACTTCACAGCGAGAGAACATTCCAATGGGTCTGTTATAGGCCGGATGGCACTGGCTATAACTACAAATCAACATCAGATCAGACTCTCACCTGATTGAATGGCCTAGATGTTCCCAGTGGCAGTCATTGGGCTCTCTAACACTTCCAACCATCGATCGTTGAGAACAGGCCGGGGCTTTCCAAAATAGAAACGCCTACGGCGTAACAAGCCCTTGGCTGCCTGTTACCCCTACTAGCTACCAAACACTACATAGGCGGCTTCTAAATCCATTACACTATAGAAATACTAACCTAGCTTAACAATCCTCCTCCAAAAAATGATATTACTAGACTCCATACAGCTCCTTTAGTGAACACTGAAACAACAAGTCAACAAAGATAGAATTGGTAGGCTATATATATATATATATATATATATATATATATATATATATATATAATAACAGAAACATTGTACTTATGTTTGTAAACAACGGCAAGACAACTGGAATTAGCCCATGCAAACCAAATACAAAGAAAAGAGTCAGGGTTTATCATATCATAAAAGTACAATAGGATATAGAAAACACCACACATGATATAAGGAAATCATAAGCATGGAAAGCTGAACAAATGGTTAAACAAAATGACAGAAAGCTCACATAAAAAACTAGCTCTATCCATTATACAGACTTAATGGAAGCTTTCTAAAACAACATTGATGAGAGTGAAGGATAAAACGAACAACCTACTATGATGTCTGAAAACTAGCTTTCTAAAACAAAGATTGGAGCTAAGTTGTAAAATAACTAGCCACAAGACATTGAACTATGAGATAAATATGTAAGGAAATCACACTCAGAAAGCATGAACTAACCCTAATAGTTAGAACCACATGTGGTTAAAGAAAACAACAAAAAGTCCAAAGATATAAAATAGACTATTTATATAACATGAGTAGAAGTCGCTTTCTAAAACAAAATAGGGGAGAGGACCCGGTAGTTGAGCACCCTAACTTTGCGGTTCTCAAAATCTTACATGGAAATTTCAAATCACTCCCATTTTTTTACAGCAGCTTACCTGGCAAGTCCCCTGCTTATAACTAAGGTTTCAGGGCCACATCATCAAATACAATACCACGTCAGCATGCTTTTGCCAAGGTGTCCAAAAGAGCCCCAAAACAAAGTGAGACCAATCGTAGTGTATTAGGGTCCCCTATACTTGTACAGCTGATGTGGCATCACGCTATTGGTTGCTTTTTAGGAAAAGGGACACATTTCATTCAATTATGGGTAGTCATCATTAGCAAAAGCAACTTTAAAGTCATAACCGTTGGTACAATGTTGTTAAAAATATTGGATATTAAATCAGCAAGTGTGGGTATTTAATTAACAACTATTGTCGCAACTATTAGAATGCATTAAGTAATGGGTCCTCTCCCCTAGGTGAGAGCTTAAACTGCAAATGATTAAACAGAAAATCAAGATACAAAATGGACTATTTCTATCACGCATTCTCAAACATGACAAATGAGAGCTAAGTTATAAAATTGACTAAACATCGTGATACTAAAAACTCGCTCTCTGAAACCAATAAGAAGAGACCCAAAAAGAAGAGACCCAAGTTATGCCATTAAGGGCCCGTTTGTTTCGTGGAATTTGTGCATGCTGGAATTGCCCATTCTGGAATTGAATCCATTCTAGCAAGTGGGCTATTCTCAAAATGAATTCTAGAATTGGCTTGTCCTGTTTGGTTCCCCTGGAAGATGACTGAGAAGATGCAGATTCTGCGTTTGGTTCCACAAAATTGGAATTGGAATTGGAACTTTGTTTTTGCACACACATATACACACACACACACACACGTGTGTGTGTGTGTGTAACAGCTGATGTGGCATCACGCTATTGGTTGCTTTTTAAGAAAAGGGACACATTTCATTCAATTATGGGTAGTCATCATTAGCAAAAGCAACTTTAAAGTCATAACCATTGGTACAATGTTGTTAAAAATATTGGATATTAAATCAGCAAGTGTGGGTATTTAATTAACAACTATTGTCGCAACTATTAGAATGCGTTAAGTAATGGGTCCTCTCCCCTAGGTGAGAGCTTAAACTGCAAATGATTAAACAAAAAATCAAGATACAAAATGGACTATTTCTATCACGCATTCTCAAACATGACAAATGAGAGCTAAGTTATAAAATTGACTAAACATCGTGATACTAAAAACTCGCTCTCTAAAACCAATAAGAAGAGACCCAAAAAGAAGAGACCCAAGTTATGACATTAAGGGCCCGTTTGTTTCGTGGAATTTGTGCATGCTGGAATTGCCCATTCTGGGATTGAATCCATTCTAGCAAGTGGGCTATTCTCAAAATGAATTCTAGAATTGGCTTGCCCTGTTTGGTTCCCCTGGAACTGAGAAGATGCAGATTCTGCGTTTGGTTCCACAAAATTGGAATTGGAATTGGAACTTTGTTTTTGCACACATATATATTATACACACACACACGTGTGTGTGTGTATATATACACACGTGTATATATACATGCATACACATATATACACACGTGTATATACAGACACATGTATAGACATGTGTGTATATACACACATGTGTACACATGTATATATACACATGTATATATACATACGTGTATATACACACATGCACACACATATATGCATACACATGTATATATACACATACACATGTATGTATATACACATGTATATACACACATACACACATTCATGTGTATATATACACATACATGTGCATTTATACAAACGTGTGTATATATACACATACACGTGTGTACACACATATACACATACACACACATATAGACATACATAATTGCCACGCAAATATTGATCATTATGCAAGTATATATTCATGTTTGGACAGTATTATGTAAACTTTTTATTATTATTGCAAATATATATATATTATATATATATATATATATATATATATATATATATTATAGGCAAATATAGTATATGATTTTCTAAAAAAATATAAAATTATATTTGAATATTTAATCATGTATAAAATTTTAATAAAATTTAGAATATAATATCATTTAAAGTTAAAAATTTTGTGCAATTTAAATATCTTTTTAATTCTTATAAAAATACAAATTTAAAAACTTAACGAGGTTTATTAAAAAGTAATAATTGTCTAACATATTTTGATAAATTCATTGGAATTTGGCCATTATTATAACATTTAATATGTTATTTAGTTTATTACAACTAAATATTTTTATTAAGTTCCAAATTTACATAATAAAATTGAAAATTTTGTATATATTACTAATTTATATTATATCATGTTTTTATTTTGTTTATTATATATTTATTTTAATTTAGAATTTAAAATTTAAAATTATCTTTAAAAACATATAAATTTAAAAACTTCATAATTCTATTTAAAATATTTTTTCATATATATATTTTAGAATAGTAACTATTATTAGCACTCTTATATTGCTCATTACAATGATCGATATATTTAAATTAAAAAAAATTAACAATAAAATTATTTAAAATATTGACAATACATATTTTATTGAATTGTTTTACAAAAGCATCAAGTGACCACCTAACTGTAGGGCATTAAACAGTTAAATATGTGTTTGGGTGATGTGATTCTAATCATCATTTGTTTATGGTTGTGTCGGTTCGTAATTACTTGTTTGTATCCTGTCACCAAGTATAGAAAACCGAAACATTTAAAAAGCAATTGGCTTGTCAGTTATTATTTATTTACTAGTCGCCTCTCGCCAAATTTAGAAAGCCGATAATCGTAGCTGTAACCAGAACCCTATTCTTTTCCACCCATTTAATACTTACAGCAGTAGTTATTAACTTGTATATGCCCAAGATAAGAAACAGCTTTCGCTTAGCTACACGCAGACACTAGAAAAAATAACAAAATGGAATCGGCTCATCAATTTTAAACATAGTAGAGTATTTATATTAACCAAACAAAACTTCGATGGAAGTATCGTGTTTATTGTAACATATAGATGACAACCATACATACAAGCCCTTGGCTTGCCTGTTACACCTACTAGCTACCAAACACTACATAGGCGGCTTCTAAAGCCATTACACTATAGAAATACTAAACTAGCTTAACGATCCTCCTCCACCAGATGATATTACCAGACCCCATACAGCCCCTTTAATGAACACTGAAACAACACAAGTCAACAAAGATAGAATTAGTAGACAATATATATAACAAAAACATAATATATATATATATAACAGAAACATTGTACTTATGTTTGTACACAGCGTAAGATAACTGGAATCAACCCTTGCAAACCTAATACAAAGAAAAAAGATAAGCTTGATAATTTAAGTACACCAAGATATAGAAAAAACCATGTGATTGGGAAATCACAAACACGGAGAGCTAAACAAATGGTTTAACAAATGACAGAAAGCTAAAAGATAAAAAAAGAAGCCCTATCCATTATAAAAACTTACGGAAGCTTTCTAAAGCAACATAGACGAGAGTGAAGGATTAAACGAACAACCGTCTGAAAACTGACTTTCTAAAACAAAGATTGAAGCTAAGTTGTAAAACAACTAGCCACAAGGCATTGAACTATGAGATAAATACTCAAGGAAATCAGACAGAAAGCATGAAATAACCCTAATAGTTAGAACAACATGTAGATAAAAAAAACAGCAAAAAGCCCAGATATAAAATAGGTTATTTACATAAGAAGAGTAGAAGTCGCTTTCCAAAACAAAATAGGTGAGAGCTTAAACTGCAAATGATTAAACAGAAAATAAAGATACAAAATGGACTGTTTCTATCACCCATTCTCAAACGTGACAGCTGAGATTTAAGTTAAAAAATTGACTAAACATCAGGTTGACTAAAAACTCGCTTTCTAAAACCAAAAAGAAAAGACCCAAAAAGAACAAACCAAAATGACACAACTAGACACAAGACGTTTAGAGCTAACCCTAACAACTGAAAAACAGACAATAGAGAACCAACGGATTGAAACACGGAAACCACATTTACATAGAACTTAACCTAACACTAGCTACTGAAAAGAAGATTCAGGAAAACAACACGAAGATGAAACATAAGATAACATTCTGGTTTTACATAGGAAAAAAACCCAACCCTAATAGCTACTGAAACAAGTGATTCAGGAAAACAACACAAAGATAAAATATAAGATAACATTTGATTTACGAAGAACTTAAACTAACCCTAATAGCTACGAAAAGGAATGATTCAACTAAACAACACAGTGTTAAACGATACATAAACAATTGGATCCTACACATACTTAGCACAGTTGACGTTGGGCGCCACGGCAACGTTAAGGGAAACCTTGCAGATGCGAGGAAGGGCCTGAGCCTTGGGGACACTGACACCATAAGAGGTGGCAGCCTGCTTGAAGCAGTTGCAGGCAGTCTGACGATCAGCCACAGCATTCAGGCGGGAGTTCAGAGACTGGACGGCAGGGCAGCATGCGGGCGCCGGATTTGGCGCATTGCCCATCAGATACGCCGCACAAGGGGCCATTGAGCTCACCACATCCTGGCATGTCACCGCTGCTTCAGCTGCGCCACCCCATGTTGCCACCATCACCGCTGCCATAACCACGAACGCAGCCACGATTTTCACCGCCATTTTCTTCGCTCACTGTTTAGACAGTTGTATGCTCGGAAGTTCTCGAAAGCTCGAAATTGTAGTGTTTTCGACTATGCGCTGCATGGATTAAATAGGCGGAGGTGGGTGGATTGGCAGAGCGGAGTTAAGGCATGGGTACGTTTCGTACTGTGGTCGATTTAATGAAGATCCAACTTTTTAACGCTTGGGGAAAGGTGTTGTTCGGGGATTAAAAGCGTCTGTCTCACAGGTTGGTGATCCGTCTCTTGTCATAGTAATGAGATTGTCGGAGGTATCAGTGAAATTTGGTGAGGATTATGGCTAGGGTCTAGGATTGTAGTCTGGGATGGCGGTTCTTTCTTGAATGGTTTCTTTTATTAGATCTAACAGACCGAATTTAAAGACTAGGATAGCATAAGTTCTTGTGCAAATCAATTAATTGATTGTAAATAGTTGATGCTTGGACCCTGGTAGTTTTTTTCATTCATTGCCCTTGTTGATTTGTTAGTAAGGCTTCGGGTGTAGATGGTGGGCACCGAGTATCGTTTAGGTGAGCACTTATAAGGAGCTCATGATTCTATTACTTACTCCCTCCATAGCCACGACAAAAAGGTCAATGAAGATAAATTTGCTCTCAGAGTTCAGGTGAAACATTAAAAGCAGCTCAGTAGTATATTAGGGCTCGTTTGGTGCCAAGCATTAACTTCGAATAAGCATTAGTTAATGCTAAAATAATTTAATTATTTGTTTGGAGGCATTTTTTCAATTTTCGAATTAAAAAACTAATTCCCATTTTGGAGCCAATACTTGTATTAGTTAATTTTTAAAAAAAAAACTGAAATTTATTTCTTATTCGAGAATAAGCTATTTATGGATTCAATTTTTTTTTTTTCATTAATTTTTTTTTTTTAATATTTTTGAAATTTTTTTTTCTTTTTTTTTTAATATGGGTATACATACACTTGTATATACATACACATGTATATACACATGTGTATATATACACACACGTGTGTATGTGTACACACGTGTATATGTGTATATACACACACGTGTATATATATGTGTGTGTGTGTGTACACACATACACGTGTGTATATATATACACACATGTATGTATATATATATGTGTGTACACACATACACGTGTGTATATATATACACGTGTGTATATATACACACACATGTGTATATATACACACATGTATATACACTTGTATGTATGTATATGTGTATATACACACATGTGTATATGTGTGTATATACACCATACACATATACATGTGTGTGTATACACACATGTGTGTATAGTGTATATATGTACACAAGTTAAAAATACATATTATTCAAATTAATTAAAAAAATAAAACATAATCCTTATTCCAATTCTACAATATGAGATCCAAACGGAGAATAGCTTATCCCAACTTTTATTTTTAGAATTAATTAATTCGAGAATAGGCCCTTATTCTGGAATAGGCCTATTCTGGATAAGTTAATGCCATGCACCAAACGGGCTCTTAGCTACTTACATTATTACAAAGATAGGGTATGTTTTTTTTTAATGTTTTTTTGTCGTAGGTTAATTAGATCTCATTAATTCATCTTCAGTTTAGTTTAGGTGTGGCTTATTTCTAACTTCTTTCTTATGTCAAATATAATAATGTTTGAGGTTCTTAATTTTGGCATGGTGAAGATCTTGAGTTTTTTAAAAATGGAGGTCATAAATTCAAATCTCACAAATGTTAGGTATTATGTATGCCTCTTTTTTAGCAAGTTAGATGTCTCTCACAAGGAATATGAACCCGTACAATTGACTACAAAAGAATTTTTCTTTTTTTCTCATAGACCAATTATTATTTGAGTAAAGAATTATCCAATTAGTTAATAAAATATCTTAAATAAATTTTTTCCATATAAAATTGATAGATTAAAAAGCTACAAAAATTATGTGTCAATTAATAATTCATGAATAGTAATATTTATAGATCGTAGATTGAATTTATAAAAAAATGACTACTTTTAAAAATTTATAACATGAAATCCAAAATTGAAATTAATGCAAATCATATAAATGAAATAACAAAAAAAAATCACATCTAACCATTCTTATTTTGCATTCAAAAAATACCTAAAAATATAATTTCATGTCACATTGTCTCATGAAAGAGATTATGCATACATTTTATAAGCATTTTTTTCAAAGAATACATGTAATACCATTTAATTTGAATAAAAGTAAAATTAATTCGTATAGGTTAAAGACTAAAATTTCTAAAATCAATCTATTCTAACTACTAGAACCTTTAGTTGAAGTTGATGTGAACTTAGTTGTTGGAAAGAATGCAAAGAACACTTTTGAGTACGGAAACATGCGCAATACAAATACATTCCTAGAAGTTAAAGTTTGGCACTTTATAATTTTAGCTCCAAAAGGGCAAAGTCCATGTCAAAGGGTGGAAGAGGTTTTTTTTTTTTTTTTTGTCTATTTACTTAGATTGTATATGCACCCTAAAATAGTCGTCTAGACTTTAGGTCCCATTTATTATTTTATAAATTTATCAAATTTCTGAATCAATGTTTTGGAATATTTTCAATTCAAATCAATTTCCTTGATCAAATTGTAATTAATTCAATTATTTCAATATTTCCTAAGGTTTGATCATTTTTATCTAATTAAAAGATTTAATCTCTCTTTTAATTAAATAAAATTTCTCTTATTTAATTAAAAGATTTAACCTCTCTTTTAATTAAATAAAATTTCTCTTATTTAATTAAATAAAATTTCTCTTATTTAATTAAAAGATTTAACCTCCCTTTTAATTAAATAAAATTTCTCTTATTTAATTAAATTCAATTTCCCCCATTTAATTAAATAAAATTCTTCTAATTTATTTAGTTGAAAGAAAACCTCTCTTTTAATTAAATAAATAAAAATCCCCACTTAAAGCACTTTAATTGATGAAAAAGGAAATGAATTAAATTAAAAAATAAATAAAAATCTATTTTTCTTCACATCTTTCTAAGTGGTGGGTTTTTGCCTCTTAATCGTAGCCTTTGATTTTTGCCTCTTAATCTCAATCGTTCACTTTCCTTTAAAAGGAGACCTCTCCTTCTC
>MU227244.1:6780701-6799772 GCA_018584345.1 Thuja plicata
ACATATATATGCATATACACACACACATATATATATATACACATATATGCACATTATACACATATATATGCACATATATGCATATGTACACACACACACACACACACACACACACACACACACACACACACACACATATATATATGCATATACATATACACATATATGCACATTATACACATATATATGCACATATATGCATATGTATACACATATATATGCATACACACACACACACATATACAAATATATATACACATATATGCATATATATACATTATACACATATATATGCACATATATGCATATATATACACATATATGCATATATACACACATATATGCATATATATACACATATATATATGCATATATACACATATACATGTATATATACATATACACACACACACATATATATATGCATATATATACACATATATGCATATATACATGCATATATACACATATACATGCATATATATACAAATTTATAAACAATATATAAAAAAACATTATAATGCATATATACAAACAATATATATTATAAAACAATAAAATATGCAAATTATAAATGTGAAAAACTTGATAAAGATGTTCGATAAAATGGAAGCCCACTGTTCTCTCCTGTCACTTTCAACCCAGTCGAAACAGTGAAAATGACTGTTTCGGCGGGTTTTTTATTCCGCCAAAAAAAACCTAGTTACTTTCGATCGAAAGTAAGCAAGTTACTTTCGATCGAAAGTAACTAGGTACTTTTGATCGAAAGTAACTAGGTACTTTCGATCGAAAGTGACTTCCGATCGAAAGTACCCATTGTAGGTACTTTCGATCGAAAGTTACTCACTTCCGATCGAAAGTGTTTTGTTGTTCCGATTGAAAGTATGATGAATTTTTTAGTGGGCCACGCTTTTCGAGGTGAATTCCTTCCTCCCGAAAAGTGTAACCCACTATTGTGGTATTACCCATGAATAACGATGCAATATATTATTATTTGCTAAACTATTGAAAAGAAACCATTAGTTATTGGGCACAATTTGCATCGGTGAACACACACAAAAAATTTAGCACTACTTACTGAAATGTATCGGTCATTACACAAGCTAAGTGTAAACCAACAGATATCGGTGAATGTTGAATCAACAAAAGCTGTCTTCACAACCTCACCGACAATCATCGGTGAAGTCTCCAAAACTGCTAGCAACCTTGACGCTTTGCACAGACACCGAAGATGTTATGAATGTCTCTACCAAAAAAATTAGTCTTCATGAACCGATGATTTGGTAAGCATTAATGAAAACTTAGGGTACAAAAAAAAAGTATAAGAGCCCGACGAGTGAACTCATCTTCACACCTGCGATTTTCGAGTAGAGTAGAGCAGACCAGAGCGATTTAAGAGCAATCTGGAAAGCGACCCAATAGAAATCATTGTGACACGAAGCATTCACATTCATAGGAAATCACAGAGAATCCATAAGTAATAACACTCACCGACAACTGGGAAGGCTCTTCTGATCAAGTCCACTCTTCAGAACTTGCCCATTTATGCTCTCAGCCTCTTTTCTCTTCCTTCTAAAATTGCAGCCACTTTGGAGCCTATTCGGAAGAAGTTCCTATGGGCTAGACCGGAAGGTGATAAGAAGTACCCTTTGGTGGCATGGGACATCATCTGCAAACCCAAGAAACAGGGATGCTTAGGGATCAGGAATCTTAAGCAGTTTAACAAGGCTTTGCAAGCAAAATAGATATGGAGGATTTTCAACACCAAGGGCGAATGGAGAGATATCCTGGTAAATAAGTATATAGCCAACACCAACTTCAAGAAGTTTATCAATAGGGAAGAGGATCTAAAGGGATCAAATATTTGGAATGGTATCATAAGGACTAGAGGGTTAGCCTTTGAGAAGGTGAAGTGGAAACTTGGTAATGGAGAAGATATAAATTTTTGGATGGATGATTGGCTTAGTGTGGGGCCCTTATGGGGATTAGATCAGTTCAATATATGGGCGATACCCTGCATGGAGAGGTTTGGCTTCAGGGTGAGAGACTACAGGGTTAATGGACGTTGGGTAAATTTGACTGAGATTTCCCAGGAGCTCAAACCGGTGATGGACATGATCGGGCTCACTTCACTGTCTCGCAACAAGGATACAATTGTTTGGGGGTTGACTAAGGATGGTAACTACACTGTGGCATCAGGCTATGAAACCATGCTACGGAGTGGTCCTGTCCCTATCTGGGCCAATGCTTGGCTAGATGGTCTCACTCCCAAAATCAACATTTTTTTCTAGATTATGCTTCAAAATTGAATTTTGACGGTGGACAACCTGATTAAGAGAGTTCATCAGATACCTAATCAGTGCATCTTGTGAAAAAAGAATATGGAAAGTGTTGACCACCTTTTCATCCACTGCCAATTTACCAGAATCATATGGTCCTCTTTCTTGGCTTTTTTCAAACAAACCTGGGTTTTTCCCATTAACAGTTTGGAGCTCTTCCAACAGTGGCATTCTGGGGTGACTAGACATGTTTTATGGGCCTGGGCCCTACCTCATCTTTGCTGGGGAGTGTGGAAGGAGTGGAATAACCACATCTTCAGAGAAAAAGAAGCTAATGCTATGGTGGTTTTTCACAAAAGCTTTAACGCCATGGTTGAAAACTTCACCATCATCAAAGGTTATGACCCCATTCTCAACACTAAGGAGACAGACCGAAGCAAGAGGGAGGATTGCAGATGGGTTCTTCCTCCTAAGGGCTGGTGTAAGGCCAACTTTGATGGTGCCGTGAAAGGCAACCTTGGCCAGTTGGGGATCAGGGGCATAATCAAGAATGAACATGGGAAAGGCATTGTTGCCATTTTGGTTCCTATGGGAGTGCAAACCAACCATGTGGCCAAGGCGACTGCTGCCCATCAAACCATCAAGCTAGCTAAGGAAATTGGAGTAGAAACCTGTGGTTAGAAGGAGACTCAAAGAATATAATATATAGTCTCAATGAGAAAAATATGCCGACCTGGACGATTGCTAACTTAGTTGACGAGAGTATCCACCTCCTAAAGTCTTTTGATAGAGTCTACGTGGCCCATGAGTATAGAGAGGCGAACCAAGTGGCTGACAGGTTGGCCAACTGGGGTGTCAGAGACAAGGAGGTGAAAAGATGGATGGAAGGCCATTTAATTCCGCTTGAGATATTGGAATCAATGGAAAGTGAGAGAATCCCAGGAAGATTCAAAAGTATTAAAATTTAATGATGAAAGTTTATGGTTTAGGGAACTTGTGCCATCTTATGATGTATAAGAACACGAGCCAAAGTATGTACTACTGGGGAAACTACCATTATTGCACTTTAAGGCCCATTTTTGGATGCAGTCGCTCAAATCATAAAGGAAGAATCGAGAACATATATCAAAATAGCCATTGGAATGAAATCTTGATTTGCTCTGCTACCCGTAGAAGTTCCTGTAGAACGAGAAGGAAGATGGTAGGGGAGAGACACAGAAGGGAACCTGAGGATGAAGCTGAGAAATGGCAGAGACGCTCGAAAGTGTGGGGCATTTTAAGCAAAGGGGAGGTTACTTCCTTCATTGAGAGATTGCATGGATGGAAACCCTCGGTTACCAAGATGATGATCAAAAGCTGGAATGAGGCGAGTGTTAAGATTGATGGGTTTGAATTCATGGTGATAGAGGAGGTAATTTCAGTAGTGACTGGCATCCCCATTGTTGGGAAGAAGTTCTATAGAGACAGACGCATCTCTGGTCAAGCAATGGCAAAATTTACCAAAGGAAAGGAGGAAAACAAGGCTCTTGTGAAGCATGGCACCTACTACCTACCAAGATCCATCAAACCTCTGTGGAGGTTCGTGCTGAGGGTGATAATCAAGTACATTTCCCTGGATACAAGGTTCGACCGCATATACTCCTACCACTTCGTGCTTCTTAACCATTTCAGGTCTGGAGCTAAAATTTCTATCCCCTTTTTTCTCTACTCGTCTATCAATGAGAATATAAATGAATACAGGGAAAAGCCTATAGGCAAACTTGCATTCCATGAGGGGCTTTTGTTGTTGATTTATGAATTTTTCAAAGCTAGAACAATAGGCAAGGAAATAAAGCAGGGGATTGGAGGGAAGGAGGGCTCGGAGGAAGAGCTTGACTCGGGGGAAGAAGATTATTTCCCTTCTGACACTAAGGAGATCCAAGATATGCACTCTGATTCAAAAGCTAATGTCTCCCCTCACACTAGAAAGGGGAAAAAGAAGATTAGGGGAGAAAAAATGGTCAAAAAGGAGAAAAAGGAGAAACTGGAACACATTGAGGTTTCTTCCGACAGGGATTATGATGAGGAAGTTGAGGGCATGGACACTGAGGGGGACAGCGAGGAAGCCAAGGAAGATCAAATGGGGGAGTAGAAGGAAAAGAGAAAATTCAAAATAAAATTGACTGCGAACAGAGAAGAAGATATAGATTACAATCCTGGCAGGAAGCAGAGGAAAGGAAGGAAATGGAAGTAGAGGAAAAGGATGATGGGCAAGAGGAAGGGAAGAATAGAGAAGAGGAAGGGGACAGTCAGGGGAGAGAGGAGGAAGGAGTACAGGCTAGTGAAGATCATTATGCTTGTAATATAACTGATACTGAAAAGAGTGTGGTCTAGAGGGATTTCCAAAGCGTGTCTGTTAGGATGGGCCTAAAGAGAGAAATGATGAAAACCCTAGTTAAGGAAAACAGAGATGGAAAAATTCAAATGGAGGACATTATCGACCCTGCTCTGGTGATATTGAGTGACATCACTAAAGAACACCCTCAAATGGATGTCCTCAATAATGCCAAAAATAACGTTATAGATAGCTACAAAACTACCAAATGGACCTACCACAAAATTCAAGAGCTCAAGTTTCAAGTGGGATTGCTGGAAAGGGAAGGGAACAACAGAAAAATCATGCTTAAGGGAGAAAGGAATGACATGGAAAGAAAAATGGAGGATGTGAAGAAGAGAATGTAGAGATTGGAGGGGACTTTGCAGAAGATTGCGGAGCAGAGTCACAACATCCTCAAAGCCTCAAATGACAATATAAAAGTTTTGATCAGTAAATTTGAGGAACACAGGGGCAACAAGGAGGAGTCCCCTAACAGTAGTAAAGGTAAATCTCAGGAGGAAGGGCCAAGGAAGTGCACCAGGTCCAGCACTATGAAGAAGGACATGCAAGAACCTGACAAGGATCTGCCCGACCTAAAGGATGTGGTGGACAAGGCTTCTAAGCTCAAGATACGAGTGGTAGAGATCCTCAGAGAGTTCTCTTGAGCTGCCCTGGCCTTTGGATCTAGCCTGGATTTTTGTCTTTTTGACCCCTGGCACTTTTTCCTGGTCTTTCTGTTTGACTAGTTGGCGGACTATGTCTGGCCTTTCTTTCTGCGTAGGCTATCTTATTGTAGTGTTCTTTTTCTGCTATATCTTTTTTTCTATTTAAACTATCTGGGTTTCAGGGCCCCTTTAAAACCTATTTTCCTTAATAAAAAACACTCACCGGCCGCACTATTTTATTTATGAAAAGCCCTAAATTTTTGCAAACAAGATGGCATCGACTTCTAGAGTTGATAAAATTAAGGATCATAGGAAGAAATACTTCAATCTTGTCAGCAAAGGTTTGTGTGCTAAACCTAAATACAAGTTACACCCTGAAATAGCTTCACAACTTGATGATTCTTGAGCATTCTCTAGAATCCCACCTAGGGTTTTACTGGTAGAGGACGTAAGGTCCTATATTCACTATAAGATCTTAGAAATAGGAGATATAGACCTAGATAATGCCTATAGGGAACTATGTGATGATGCTAGAAAGCTCAAAGATGAGCATAAACACTTGAAAGTAAAGGGACTCACAAATGCACTACATTTTCCCAAGGTCTTCAAGACAGAATGGATAAAGATTGTTTGTAGCAGAGTTCATAACAAGACTCTATGGCTAAATAAGCCAAATCCAATAACAAAGGATGTTATTCATGCTATCACAGGTTATCCTACAACCGATAAACCACAGGCTCACAAGCACCCATCTCTGGCAGAAGTAGAAAAATTGACTGGTGTTAAGTCAGATAAAAGAGCACTAAAGGTCAACAACATTACCGACGTAGAGATAAAATTTGGAGCATGTGCTATTGGATATAAGATCTTCCAAGAAAGCCAAATGAATAGCATATCTAGCACTGCTATGAGCACAACATACAAGATTATCAAACAGGGGAAGAAGATGGATCTTGCAAAGATCATGTTACATCAATTTGAGGAGAACATGTGCATAATAAGGTCTTCAAGGACAAACACTTGTAAGTTTGGTTCCCTCATAATTTGCATATTCTTTTGTTTTGAAGAATAATTTCCTTCCATAGGAAAAGTGGTATGGGACACAAGCAGACCCATAACTATTCAGATAGGTGAATTCATAGAATCACTAGGAACAAATTTTGACAATGTTATGCATGAGTATTTCAAAACCATAAAGGAAATGCTGCAAGCAAGAATTAGAATTCATGAAAGTTTGATAGAGGAACACCAAGAAGACATATGTTTCATGGTAGATACTGATTTCACATACATCCAAGCAGTAGTACCAAGGAAATCATGGCTTTCAAAACTAGAATATGAAATCAAAACAAGATTAGCCAATGAGTGCATTGAGGCACTATTAAATGAACCAGTAGACAACAAGCTACTAAGAATTGGTACCTATGAAGAGGCCAAACAAAATATTTAAAAAAATCTTGTTGTCAAGAAGGCTGTAAAATAGTCAAAAAGAATATTGAAGAATTTGAAAAAGAACTTGAACATATCTTCTGAAGGAGAAGAAGAAAGAGAAGGTGAAGAGGAACAAGAGGGTAAGGAGGAACTCATCGAGGACCAGCTTCCCATCGGTAATACAACAGAGAAAAATGAATCAAAGGAAGAGAAGTCTGATTCACCACCTCCTCCACCTAAGAAGTCAAGAACAAGGAGTCAAACAACACAAGATGCAACTCCTTCTCAAATGGTAAAAGGAAAGGTGTATAAAAGGAAACCTGACACACCAAAGACAAAACTACTAGTTAGGGCACCTGCCAAAAGGAGAAAATTTGTTCAGACAAATGAGGATTTAGAATACTTAGCTATGGATGAACCTGACGCTACAAAACAAGCAAAGGAAATAGCAAAGGTTACATCACCCACTGAAGACATTGATGAAATATGTAAGTATATTTCTGAGGCTACATCTCTTAGACATCCTAAGATTAGAAAATGGTTAAGATGGGATTCTGTACAATAGAACAAGATTGAAGATGTACTTATTGCTAAGATGTGCAGACACTACTATATCCCACTATAGTTCACTACACGTGATGTACCACAAGAAATATTAATTAGAATATCTTCTAGATTCACTTTTGCACTTCGCGAGGAGAAAAGGATAAGAGAACAAGTACTGGTTTCTCTTATGCCTCCTGAATCAAAAAGAGAAGAAATCAATGAAATCATGGAGAAACATGCTAAAAGTTTCTCACCCAAGATGAGAGCTTATAAATTTCTTGAAGAGAAGCTTATAGAGCTAAAAAAAGAAACCCATGCTACATGGAGTAAGATACTCAATCCTAATGAGAAGAGCAGTTATGAGAAGGAAACCATCAATCAGAGAGATAACTCAACATCAAAGTTAGACAATGAAGAAGTACAAATAACTAGCCAGAAATAGATTGACATTATAGATGAAGAATGGCCATAAGATAGTGAAGATGATCAAATACCAGCAAGTCAAATACACATCAGTTTAGAGGATGAAGAAGTTACCAAAGAAGAATTTTCAATAAAAGGTAACTTAACTGATGATATAAATGATGAATCTTGGCTGGACAATATTGTCAATGAAACCACAAGACAAGACCCAGCAGAAGAAGTTCATAAAGATGAAGACATAAATGTTGCAAAGGGCAATATCGACGGACATGATACAACTATTTACACTACAACAACCAATACATCTACAAACATGAATATTTTAATTTATATTATTAATATTCAGTCAAGTCAGGGCAAATCATCTAAGAAAGATGATAATATACCCAAGGATATGGATACTGATGAAAACAAAGTTGTATCAAACACTCAAAAGGAAGAAGATACAGAAATGAAGGATACAACCGATAATCGGCAAGAAGTGCCAAAAGAACAAGACAAAGAATCTGATAATAAAATAGAGGATACACTGAGAAAGGGTGAAGAAAAGGATAAAAGTGAAAGTGTCAAGCATGATGAAGGTACACAACTCAAAGAAGATATATCTGTTGATACACCCAAGGAAAATGAGGAGACGTCTTCACCAAACCCGTCGGTGCACTCAGAACATGTACAAAAGGATGCCTCATCTTCTCGACCCTCACCTACAAAATCAACCCAATCTCATGCTTTACAGATGGTAGTACATCAAATTGCCACACAGCCAAAGAAGAAGAAGAAGAAAACAATAAAGAAAGACATCTTGGCTGTTACACTGGATGAAGTTATAGAATTTCCAAATTGGGATATTACCACTTTGGACAATGATAAACTTCAAGAGTTTGGAGTACTTTGTCAAAGACAAGCCATTCAAAAGAAAATGATACAAGAACACAGGGAAACAATGGCACTTGAAAAGGCAAGAGATATTCTCCAACAACTTGTTCCTGAGCTAAAAATTAAAGCAAATATTACAGTTAAGGAACAAATTGCTGTTCTTACCGACGCAATCACAGAGAAAAATATAGACGCAGAACAAGCTATAGAAGAACAAGCAGAAAAGAAGTATCAATACAAATTAATTTATAAAATCAGCCAAGAAGTGACACTGAACAAGGTAAATCTCTCTAAACTAACTGATCAATTAGAGCCAATGATTGCTCAAGCAATTACCTTAGTTCAAAAGATGTGCACGCTTGAAACTTTACAAAAGAAAATAGTGACAAGCTAGCAGAGATAGATTCCAATGTCACAACAAGTGCACAAAGCCTAACCTCACATGCAGACAATATAAAGGCACATCATGAAAAGGTCATAGAGGCTAACAGGCTAAGGCAAGAAATATGGGATGCTGAAACACAACTGAGAGGTGAGATTACCGAGCTACAGGCACACATTCTGCCTAATTTTTACTATTCTACAACAACATAGTTCTGATGCAAGAAATATTATTGCAACCCCCGAGATGTCTGTAGTAGACAACATCTATGACATACATGTACAGATATCACTGGAGCACATGGCTCTAGAAATGCTAAAGGAGAAATGGGAAAAGATGATGGAGGAGATCAAGTCCTCACATTCCAACCTTTTTGGCAAGCTGTAAGTACCTTTGCCTTTAGAATCAAAAAAGGAGGAAAGGAAATGTATATTGTATGCACAAAAGGAAGAGATATATATAAATATAGTTATGTACAATATATATAAAAAAAAGGGGAAAATAAAAGTACATAAGGATATGTATATATACTTACACTTACCGACATATACATAGGGGGAGTCATTCAAATGAATAAGGAAGGAGTATACATAGGTGTACATACTAATACACTTAGTATGTTGCACATATCAATGTTTTTGATACTAATGTCAAAGGGGGAGATTGGTGACATTAATTTTGCCATTAGTACACTTAGTGGAAAACATTGACAGAGATCAACGGTACAAGCATTACTGGCAAACTACAAGCATTATCAACAAACAACGAGAATACCCGACAGAACACAGAGGTCATGAAAAATGCTAAGTATGGAATTGACCGACGAACACTAACAAGTGTTGCACTGACGAAGTGAACAGGACATCATCGACGGGTCAATAACATAACAATGAGAACATCACCGATGACACAGTTTTGAGAACAAAATTGATGAAATAGAAAAGGCATACCCGACGACCAAGAAAACTGACCGTCAGAACTGACAGTCAGTTAGAGAACCCACAAATAGTGGATTTGAGTTTTACACGTTAGATAAAGCAATGTAATTCTATTTATAGAGTTCTAATTTGTTTTAAATCATAACTTGAGGGTCAAGCAAGCTTTATGTAAATGTTTTAAAGCATCCTAATGGATCTAAAACATATCTAACTAAAGATCAAGGTCAAGTTGTAAACCTTGGATCTAGAGTTAACTTGCAAAGCGTGAATCAAGAACTGAGCCAAAATCTAGTATAAATAGATGTTCAAATCAATTGTGAGAAACGAATTCATTGTTGTTGATAGCCATGAAGAGCATCTAAGGAGCAGAAGGCAGAATTCATGCAAAGTTCAAAAATAGATCACATTAATTGTCAAGAACACAGAGAGGCTATCGACGAGCAGATAAAGGTATTATTCAATCATGGAAGGATGATTACTTATACATATGAAGCTTTATAGGATATGGTATCAACAATTAGAGATTGCATACATCTTCAGATGAAAGACTTATGTAGTTGCATTCTAACAAGTGCATCACATCTAATATCCTTTTGTAGAAGGTGGACTTAACCGTTCTTTAAAAATATCTTAACAGAGTACACACTTAACAGTGTTGCTAAAGGATCAAACGAAGTAGATCTTAACAAGTCTCCACTGTAATACTCCTAACAGGGTAGGTCATCAGAAATGACTAGTTATAAGCCTTAACCGGCCCCTTCTTATCTTCATATAGTGAAGTCTTGTGGATAAAAATCCCCACCACAATTTTTACTTCCTAACAGAAGTTTTCTGCAATATCATATCTTGTGTTATGTGTTATCTATTTTCATGAATGTTTCTTTTATGGTTATATATTAAAGAACTTGTGATATGATTGCATACACAAAGAAAGATGAACAATTAGATAAGATAATTTACAAACTGATGATTAAGGGTTAATGGGCTAACCAAGAAATTTTTTAGAGGTACTGATTCACCCCTCCCCTCTCAGTACATCATTCCAATATAATTCCAACAATGCCTATGTGTCATAATAGAGATAGCTAAAATATGTAATGATAGCACGATAACCATCATAGTCAGCTTGTATTGCGATGGTTAGTACTGTCACAATAATGATAGATGGTACAACCATCATTGTTTCTGACACCAAAACTACAACACTGGTCTCTATCGCTTGGCCGATGGGACAGTGTCAGAAAAGTGACACATAGCCGTCAAAAAATGCTCTCAAATGTTGTAGTGTAAAATGTCATGTAAGAAGAAAACTAGATGTCACAACAATGCCTCCAAATAAGGTTGTTTTATCAAGCCATGCCTAATTATCATGCCCACAAATTTTGACCTTAACACAAAGATTCGTAAAAAAAGTTACACCTAAATAATGTTTTAGAAAAAGAAATTCAACAAATAAAATTTAAACATCAAACTAAAATTATAAACCATTCTATTACAAAGTGAGATTATCCAAGATCTTTGGATAGAATACTAGTACTAGAAAGTCATGCATGAAAAGAAAGCACATGCTCTATTGAACGATTAATGAAAATATAGAATATTCAAAGAAATGACTAAAAGGATAAATGCAAATCAAATAAAATAGTCAAATATATGATGATGCTTAAACTTACAATTGAACAACATATTTATAGTTATAGTGAGAGAAATTATCTCCTATAATCAAGGTGTAGTAGCCTAATAATAGGCATGCAACTCCATTGATCTAATTTTGGAGGCATGCAAATTCAATATAATTATAACCTTATTTCCCCATGCCGAGCTCTGAGTGCATTTTATTTTTAAATAAAGGTGAAGTAGCCTAAGAATAGGCATGTAACTCCATTGATCTAATAATGGATGTTGAACACTTCAAGATGTTGAGGGGGATGAATCAACATACACAAAACTTATCTTATTCTGTCATATACCCTTAGTAGTTAAGTTTAAACCAACTAATCATCAATAAAAGATAAAAAAATGAGCACACATACACATGAACACCAGATTTACATAGAAAACCAAAAATGGGAAAAAGCACAATGAGAATATACTCACTATATAAATAAATGCTTACAATATTTGTTTTAGGCACACTGCCAAGGAAGTACACCACTCCTTGATGAAGAACTTACAAACTAAAGCACATTGCTTTAGTGCAATACATAGATCTGCACAAGTTGACAAATCTTCTAGCAAGTACAAGTAAATGTTGAAATATAGGATCTCTAAGTGATCAAACTCAATATCAAGATTGTCAAATTTGTACTCTAGTGCCTCCATTCCTTCTCATTTGCATTTCTCTTCCTTCACATTTGATCAATACATAATTCAAACCAATTCCACACATAATTCATCCTTTCACATTTATATATACAATCTTGATCATCAAAAACTTGACAAGGTTGTTTGTAAGGAAAATAAGCAATTTTCAATTACAAAGTTAGGCACCATGAACATAAATATTCAATTTGGTACACCCAAAGAGATAAAGGGAACCCAAAAAATTCATATCACATCATCCAAGATGGAATTCATCAAAGAACAATCATCATAACCATCCTTAAGATTGGACCCAAATGAAACATATAGAAAAGCATTGAAGCACATTAGCGGGTCAGCCCAAAAACACTCTCCAATGAATGCAAACCCATGCAAAGTACTACACACCATGATATAAGCTCTTTCAATCTCTCAACTCTTCTTCCAAAATATATCCAGTCTAATAAGTTATCAATCAATGCTTCAAAAATAGTTGAGTTAGCCAAATACCAACATAAGCAATAATATCACACACAAAACAACATATCTTCACTTGCAGAGAAAACTAACATAAGATATTTGAGCATGAACAATGCACAGATAATAGAAACATGTCCACCAAATCGCAAAAAATTGAAATGCCAATGCTAAGAAATATAGAGAATTATTTGATCTTAGTCTGACTATTTCTGATATCTAGCCTTTCTGTCAGCAAATAACAAAACAAAACCTCTTCCTATGAGCTACTGTGGACTTGAAAACATGATAGTGCAACATTCATAGACCATACATTACAACACCAAAACCGCAAGCCATCAAATTCTTATATGGAGGAATGTAGAGCATTCTCCCATAAGGATCAAATACTCTTTCCTACATATTATAGCTTTCCATACTTCCATCTTCTATATATACCACATACTGATTTTCCATTACCACCAGACATTAGACGAATCATGTAAACATATTTCAAATACACTTTCTTGCATATTAGACTTTAGATACTCTTTCTTGCACAAAAAAATTCAGCTACTCTTTCCTACACATCAGAATTCAAATACTCTACACCTCTCATGGACCTTATTGGATCAGGTTGGCTTTAATGCACAAACTATGTGGGTGCCAGCAAGAAGTTGAGTCCAATTTTTTGCCAAAAAAATGGAACTATTTTCCCTATTTTTTATAATTCATCCCAATTGACCTAAACATTTAAAGCACTTAAATATTTAATCTTTAAAAAAATTAGTAATAGGAAACATAGAACTCAAATTCTAGTTTCCAAATATGTGATTTATATTAATACCGAGATTATTGTGTTTAACAACTTGCACAAGGAAATATTTTCCCAGAGGCCTACTTTCAGTTTTAAAATCTTGCATCCAGATGGTGATCAAAAGTTGAAAATCATTTCTTCATATTATGTACATGAAAATGAACTGGTGTGTTCAGTTGTAGGATCCTATAAGTTGATTTGATATGCTTTCAAAGCTCAAACCAGTTGCACTTTTCAATGTTTTAATGTCTATATATTCAAGACAGTTTGGAATGGTAAAATTTGGTGATTAATTTCTCTTGCCTCATGTATTGTCAAGAATATTTATTCTACAAGATATTTCCAAGTATATCAATCTACGAAGATTCCAATTGACGGGGTCGTGTGATGGCATTTGGTCACTTTTTGCAAGCAGTTCTGAGAGCTACTTCCTTGTTATGGTCACTTCGCGAAAGGGTTGAAAACTAAGTTTTAATGATAATCTATTTTATGATTTCAATCAAGATGTATATGGAAATGGTTCATAAATAAAATTGAGAGGCCCAATTGAAATCTAAGTGGAATTATTTTTAGTCGGGCCCACATGGTGACCCGGTTTGCGTCATCAGATTGCAGTCTTTGACACTCAATATAGGTATTTTGTTTTATTATTTAAATTATCCCTATGATTTATATAGTAATATAAAAAAAATCCTTATGGGAGAAGACATGTGATAAATTTGCATCTAGTGTGAGTTTCGTGGACAAAATTCCCAGGGAAAGGGGTCAATCAAAGCTTTGTGTTAAATTTTCAACTCCTTCCAAATGCGTATGGGGCCTCTTCTGATTGTTGGGATATGAAGCCCAATGGTCACATGATCGTTCATTTCCTTCATCTCTTCGTATTTGAAGAGCTCTCTATAAATGATTGCGTGTAGTCTTTGTATTGATGTAATTGTATATTTGAATAATAAAGTATTCTTTGCGTTAATAATGGATGTAGCCAGTTTTCGGTAAACCATTATAAATCCATTTTGCATATGTGTCTTATGAATCTTTTTTGTCATTGCTTTCATGAATATGTTGTTGATTAAAATTTACAATTGGTATCAGAGCTATGGTGTAATAGCTATTTTGGAATCGTGAAGAAATTCCAAGAAAATAGACGAAGCTAATTTGCCTGATTAGGCTCGAGCTCTCATGTCTATGTCATATGGTCATCGAGAAAGTCATGATGAAGTCGGAGCTATTTATCCTCCTGAAGAATTTCTTTTTTGGATGAATTAGATGTTGAAACCAATTTTGTTATGGAGGAGTTCATAGGCATGTTAGAATATAGTAGTGAGGGTAGAAGAGGGAATGATGTTTCTGAGAATTGTTGTTTATTTGGTTTTGAGAGATGTTCTTTTGGAGAACAAGATTTTGTTGTAAGCGTGAGCCATGATTGGACATGAAAGAAGAAGGTTTCATTTGCACATATTGTTAGTATTAATTACTATGAGTATGAAAGAGGTGCAAAAGATGAAGGGACAGTAGATATTGAGGTTGTTGTAGCCGAGAGAAAAGGCATGCGTATTGGCCAAGAAGAGGCTCAAGAGGCTCAAGCTTTTTCTCATCCTAGAGACAATGAGGCATATAATCAATTAATTTTATCTTTTGAAGATGGAAGAGGTCAAAGAGAGATAAGCGTGGACCTAATTGTCATGCAATCCTTGTCCTATGACATACCAAACAAGACCCAATTGTTGTGCAATCTTCATCCTTCAAACAGACCAAGGACAAGGTGGGATAAGAGGAGGTCAGGAGCAACAAATTAGAGAAGGCGGTGCTAAAGATCCCTGATAAGCTGTTGCCATTCCCACATTGAGAGAGCATGGACAACACATTTTGTTACTACAAATACAATGTGAACTAGCCTCACCATTTTTGCAAGAATTTTCAGAGGTACCAGATCGTCGGCAGATCGCTGAGAAAAATGGGCAGGATTGTTGATGAATTCACTGTGAAGGTTAGGGAAGATGTCACTGATTCACCAGAAGAGTTGTTATACAGGTCTTCCGAGCCACTGAGGCTACCGGGAGTGGACAGAAACCAAAGGCTTTTGACAAAGGAAGCGAAAGTGTCAGGCAACAGGAGGTTGATGGGATCGTTGAAGGCCAACATCGATATGCACAGAATGTATTCGATGAGGGGGATTCTTGGTCTTGGAGACACTATTCATTGGAAAGTCTTTGGAAGTGTATCGTAATAAAGCTCTTCAGTCTTTGATCAAAAATGATTGTACTGACAGTGATCATGGTGGTAAAGAAAAACTTTCAAACACTGCTAGTCACAATAAAAGTATAACCATTTTTAGTTCATAGGCTCCAACTAAAGAAGCATCTCTGTGTGATGTTCATCCCATGCTAGCCACACTTGATGGTTCTGTTCATTATGTTCTTCCCGATGATGATTATCTATGGCACAAATTTAATCCAGAGCATCCAACGGTTGCATATAGTCTTCCAAGGCAATCCACTCATGAAATGAACTTTGGAAGTTCATGGTTTAATTCACAGGCTGTAGGTGATTAAAGTGAGGTTGTGCATGAAGTAGACCGCAAAGGTGAGCATCTACGTAATGCCAATTTGGGTGGAAACGAATTAAGGATGCAGGAAAGGGTAGAAGGCACTGAAGGAGAATTACATAGGTGGATGGACAACAATCGGCTTGCAGAAGTGGATGAATTTGAAGACCAATTTAAGGACATGGAAAATGTTATGGTGGGGAAAATTGGAAAGGAGAGTTTCTTTCACATAATTGCATTTTGATGCACGGGATGACATTCTTAATAAAGGATGATTTCAGGTAACAGTTTTGGAACTGGCAATTTTATGGTTGGGTATTAGAACCATATAATGATGATCTTCTTGATACTCTATTCTGTGTTGGAGAGAAGAGGAGCACGAGAATAAGAGATCATGTTGTGGATGGAAGAGAAGTATGCTTTGAATCTACAAAAAGTAGTATATTTTATTATAGACTGATGGGTAAGTTTGTGCCTGAATTCTTTATAAGAGAAGATATTTTTTATTCTGATCTCATGTGGAGGAGACTCATTCAGAGTGTGCTGGAACAAATTTTGGCAAAGTTGAGATCTTCTCAAGGCCTCATTGTTCTCTGAGATTCAGACTAGGAAGCAAGGGATGCCGCACTGCATGGTTGTGCTGGTTGAACTTCATGGGGGAGATTGTTGGGATATGAAGCCCAACGATCACATGACCGTACATTTCCCACATCTCTTCATATTCGAAGAGCTCTCTATAAATGAGTGTGTGCAGTATTTGTATTGATATAATTGTATATTTGAATAATAAAGTATTCCTTGTGTTAATAGTGGATGTAGCCAGTTTATGGTGAACCACTATAAATGTGTTTTGCATTTGTGTCTTGTGAATCTCTTTTGTCATTTCCTTTATTAAGATGTGCCAGTGAAATAAACCCAATGTTTATTAAGTCGATAGGCTTTGTGTGGGAGAAAATCTCTTGTGAAAACACTTTTTTTGACTAAAAGTTGTCAGCCCCTCCCATTAAATTTTTTCTAGCACCAGAAATGTTCAGTGAATTTTTACTCATATCTGATTTTTTCCCTCTTTTCTATAGAGATATTTTTGGCTTCGTTATTTGTTATCTACCTATTTAAAGTTTGTTTTTTCCTTGACTTTTTGTGCCTCTTATCCTATCGTCTATTTTTTTATGGCAATGTATTATACACTTTCCTTATCTTCAACCCTAGCTACCGCAAATGAAGATATTTATGAAGGAATTAGAATAGAGAATACTCATTCCAAACAAAGATGGTAGAAGAAATTGAATGCAACAATATCTTGCAGGTATGCTATTCTAAATTTTTGTTTTCAATTTAATCTTATGACATGAAGGTTTTGTTTCAATCCATTTTGTTTTCTATATCTATGTTCTTTGTTGTTTCATTGATGTTGTATATCAGCGTGAGTCTGATTTAATCAATGTTGAGAGGATGTTAATGATTGATGAGTTCTGGTAAAATATGGCTCCATATAATTTTAATTCAGAAACTCTGTAGTTGATTTATGTAATAAGACCTTAACCACTCATGTATCTATACAAACCCTAGGAAAATAATTCGCTTATCTCTAGGGGCGCCCATGGATGCCTGGCAATAAATGAATCTATAAATTCTTTCCGACCATTATCGACAATGTCTCCTACATAACTACGATTTCTGTAGTCAATAAATTTGGGGGACCATTTTCTATCTTTTGTTCAACAGACCAGTTGTCAAAATTTTAATCATTCTTCTTCTTCTTCTTTATAATCTATGTATATTGTGTCATTATTTTGATATCTTCCTGTTGTATTGGTGGCCACAGGCTTCCTTTACATGTCATGCCTAATTTTCCTTATTTTATATATGTCTGTCACTATATTGGACAAGAACTCCTCCATTATTAATGTTTGATGGATGCCAATACATTATTCCAAAGTTCACATTTTGGTATATTGCAATTTTGATGCTGACAAAAATGGTGATTTTTTTTATCTTCCTGCATATTATGATGAGCTCTAGGGGTCAAAATGTATTTCGATGAAACTGCTCACATACTTCCTCAAAATTTTGTTTTCAATATAGCATTAGTTTTCGATTGGGCCTTTCTTTCCTTATTATATTTCCATATTACATCAATATTGGTCATTTCAAAAAGAGTCTTTAAATTTTTCATTGATAAAACATTTTGATCTAACTCTCTATTTCGATGAGACTTTTTTGTGCTCCATCATTTTTGTGTGTTTCATCGATAACTGTCCCATTATAAAATCAATAAAATTCTTGCTCAATAAAAAAATTATCTCTTTGGATAAAAGGAAGAAATGGGCCCCATACTATGAAAGATCAAGAAATAACAATTAAGGGAGACCCTAAATCTGATTCACTCCACATTTTCATCTTTACACCCAGAATAAACAATCTGGCCTGATAGGTGTTGATGCAATTCATGCAATCATTTCATTTCATTGATCACACCTTGTTCAAGGTTATTTGTGAAACAATAGAGGGATTATATCTGTGATTCTATATTCTGTATTTCACAGCATTTGTAACTGTCAAAATTTCATGTCTTTCAATGCTCCACTAGATGTCAATGCATTTATCCCAATTTATTTTGGACAAATACTGCATTCTTAGATTTCCATATTACATCGATATTGGTCATTTCAAAGAGAGTCTTTAAATGTTTCATTGATAAAACATTTTGATCTAACTCTCTATTTCAATGAGACTTTTTTGTGCTCCATCATCTTTGTGTTTTTCATTGATAACTGTCCTATTATAAAATCAATAAAACATTTTCTCAATGAAAAAATTCTCTCTTTGGATAAAAGGAAGAAATTGGTGCAGGAGCACCTAAGGTTTGGAGGAAAACCAAGGGGGTCACAAGGATGACCTTAAGCATTTGAAGATGGAAGGTGACCTGCAAGGTCCTTAAATATTGTAATTTGGCCATTAGAGCCACTAGAATGTAATGAAAATGCAAATTGTGCAAAAATACATAATGTTGCCAATATAGGCAAAATAAGCCTACAAGGCTAAATGTAAAGGCT
>MU227244.1:6799822-6818071 GCA_018584345.1 Thuja plicata
TAAAAGTTGCCAAAGATTGACAACTTTGTTGTCAACTTGGCAACATAAACTAAACAATAAGTTTAGAAGTAGTTTCAGTTGGTTGGTGGTTAGTTTCAAAGGTGTTTTTTCAGTTTTGTAAGGCCTATTTACTTTGTAATAGCCAGAGGAAAGAAGGCATGGTCGAAATGAAAGGAGTTTGTAAGATATGAATCAGTAAAATGATGTTTTCACTATTTTTCTCTTATTTTCTTCCATAACAGTCACCATGTATGCATTATATTCCATACAAACACATTTTTCTTGAGATTTTTTTGTTTGAGGATGTTAGGGAAGTGAATTAGCTTCCATTTGGTGTTGGAATCATATCTTTTGGAGTTGTACAAAGGGAGATATCTGCATTTTGGTGAAAACTATCCAAACCCTCAAATAGGGTAACCCAAGAGGACAAAATGTGATTCCTTAGTAATCTTCACATCCAAGAAGCATCTCATCTTTGTTAGGGATAAGGAGGATATGTATCCTAGGCTATCCTAGAGGTTTCAGGTGTCCATGCAACATGTGATGTGTGTTTGAGGGTAGAGAAGTGACTGGATAGTCACAGGGAGAAGGAATGATTGTCTCAGAAAAATGCAGTTCAATATGGGGGACATATCTTTTATTTGAACCGTTGGATCTTTTTGAATTTGAAGTATATTTTAGAAAACCTAATTGTACACATCCTCATTTAAGGGATTTCAAAAATAATGTTTTTGTCAAAATTTATAGACACCTATGTACGGGTCTATATAGAGGACAGTGATAGGGCAGTTTGTGATGGATTTCCTTCATGAATGTGTTGGGGGAGTTTTGTGAAGGGATTAGGTATTATGTGGAGATGCATAGTAGGTTTTTATAGAATAAATAAATGGTTGTAAGGGGACATGTAGATGAGTCCTTTTGTGTCAAGGAGTAGTGGATCCATTGAGAGTGATCCAAGTAAGTGGGTTGGGACAATCACATCATATTGGCAAATATACATGAATGGTTAAGTTGAATGAGTGCAGATTTAAGATGTGGAGTCTAGTGGAGGAAAATATTGTTGCAGATCACTAGCCTCTGCATCAAGTGGTATCAGAGCCTAGGAGCATCCTAGGTTGAGTGGTGGAAGGTATTTTTAGGATTTTGAAGATTGAAGGTCCTTTGTTGATGCTTAGAGTTGAATTATCCTCTGAGAGTGTTCCAAAGTGGTGGCTTGAAATATGAAGAGTCCTGGATTGATTTGAGAAGATGAAAATGACAAGAAGTGAGAGAGAGTTAGCCAAGTTACTGAAAGAATACTTGGATGAAGGAAGAAAGAGAGATGAAGAAAAGAAGAGAGACCAAGAAAAGAAGGAAAGAGAAGAAGCCAAGAAGAGGGAAGAAGCCAAGAAGAAAGAAGAAGAAGAAAGATGGAGAAAACTTTATGAAGCTTTGGATGAGAACCAAAAGAAGTGGGAGAAGATAGCACTACTCTTAGAGCAAGCAGTAGATGAAGATGAAGATGATGAGAAGAATATTGTCCATGAAGAGATGGAGGAACCTAGGAGCAAAGAGGTTCTAAAGGATGAATTAGAGATTGAAGATGAAGTTGCTAATGAAGGCAACATTGGATCAAGTCATGAAGGGCTTGAAACTGAAAAATTTTTGCAAGTAGGGGAAATGATATGTCCTTTGGTGATGAATGATGAAGAGAAGCATGATAGCATGGTTGTATAGGAGGCCAAGATGACCGATGAGTTGTTGGTATGCCAAGGAGAATGGCATGAGGAGGAAGACCAACAAGAGGTGGCAATAGGTGTGGAAGAACCTAATTGTGGGGTCATTAATGTGGTTAAAGAGGCATCCATGAATGCTGGAGATAGGTTGGAGTGCCTAGAGGAGAGGCTTGATGTGACAAATACATTGGTCTCTATGAAGAGAGACTCAAAACTTGAAGAAAATAAAGAATGGAAAGTTGTAGAAGTAGTCTCATGGAGGGAGTCTCAGGAAGACATGAAGGATGAGGATTAGATTGTAGTCTACATTTTACCCATGGGAGGCAAACCGATAACAAGGCATCAAGGTTTCATTTTGGATAAGCCCTATGCAAGGATATTGTGGATCGCTGAAGTTGATCTCTATAAGCCAAAGGTCAAGATTAAATGTTTATTTGCTGACATTCTTTTGTTGTAGGTTTCCAAGAGGACTTGGAAAATTTTCAAAGTTGAGGAGTATGGTGCAGGAGAACCTAAGGCTTGGAGGAAAACCAAGGGGGTCACATGGATGACCTTAAGCATTTGAAGATGGAAGGTGACGTACAAGGTCCTTAAATATTGTAATTTGGCCATTAGAGACACTAGAATGTAATGAAAATGCAAATTGTGCAAAAATACATAATGTTGCCAATATAGGAAAAATAAGCCTACAAGGGTAAATGTAAAGGCTTAAGGGGTTTGGTAGTCAACTAGGTTGATAAGGTCATTAAGAGACATTTTGAATGTGATTGATTACAATGAAAATAACAAAGGATGTAAAAGTTGTCAAAGATTGAAAACTTTGTTGTCAACTTGGCAACATAAACTAAACAATAAGTTTAGAAGTAGTTTTAGTTGGTTGGTGGTTAGTTTCAAAGGTGGTTTTTCAGTTTTTTAAGGCTATTTACTTTGTAATAGCCATAGGAAAGAAGGCATGGTCGAAATGAAAGGAGTTTGTAAGATTTGAATCAATAAAATGATGTTTTCACTATTTTTCTCTGATTTTATTCCATAACAGTCACCATGTATGCATTTTATTCCATAAAAATGCATTTTTCTTGAGATTTTTTTGTTTGAGGATGTTAGGAAAGTTAATTAAATTCCATTTGGTGTTGGAATCATATCATTTGGAGTTGTACAAAGGGAGATATCTGCATTTTGGTGAAAACTGTCCAAACCCTCAAATAGGATAACCTGAGAGGACAAAATGTGATTCCTTAGTAATCTTCACGTCCAAGAAGCATCTAATCTTTGTTAGGGATAATGAGGATATGTATCCTAGGCTATCCTAGAGGTTTCAGGTGTCCATGCAACATGTAATGTGTGTTTGAGGGTAGAGAAGTGACTGGATAGTCACAGGGAGAAGGAATGATTGTCTCAGAAAAATGCAGTTCAATACGGGGGACATATCTTTTAGTTGAACCATTGGATCTTTCTAAGTTTGAAGTATGTTTTATAAAACCTAATGTTGCACACCCTCACCAAAGGGATTTCCAAAATAATGTTTTTGTCAAAAGTTATAGACACCTGTGTATAGGTCTATATAGAGGACAGTGATAGGGCAATTTCTGATGGATTTCCTTCATGAATGTGTTGGGAGAGTTTTGTGAAGGGATTAAGTATTATGTGGGGATGCATAGTAGGTTTTTGGAGAATAAATCAATGGTTGTAAGGGGACATGTAGATGAGTCCTTTTGTGTCAAGGAGTATTGGATCCATTGAGAGTGATCCAAGTAAGTGGGTTGGGACAATCACATCATATTGGCAAATATGCATGAATGGTTAAGTTGAATGAGTGCAGATTTAAGATGTAGAGTCTAGTGGAGGAAAATATTGTTGCAGATCACTAGCCTCTGCATCATAAATGGTCCCCATACTATGAATGATCAATAAATAGTGATTAAGGGAGACCCTAAGTCTGATTCACTCCACATTTTCATATTTACACCCAGAATAAACAATCTGGCCTGATAGGTGTTGATGCCATTCATGCAATCATTTTATTTTATTGATGACACCTTGTTTGAGGTTATTTGTGAAACAACAGAGGGATTATATCCATGATTCTATATTCTATATTTCACAGCATTTGTAACTATCAAAATTTCATGTCTTTCAATGCTCCACTAGATGTTAATGCATTTATCCCAATTTATTTTGTACAAATTATGCATTGATTTCTCTTAATGATATCAATTATCAAACTATTCATGTACCCTACTCATGCTTCTATTCTCTAAACTTTAATTTTTTTTCTTTTTTTTATGATCATACATTTTTCATGCACGCTTACCAGGACTTATGACTGTGACATCTAGCATAATCCTCTATTTTTTTCTCTTTGATGGATGTATATATGTTGTCCCAAGTTTTCCATTTTGACATGGAAATGAGGTTGTCAACCTTATACGAGATGTCTATTATTTATGAGGAATGCCATCAAGCACCTTCAACACTACTATTTGATTATATTTTTCAACCACCATATTTTTTTCAAAACATGCGGCAAAAAACTGTTCACACACCTTATTCTTACTTCCACATTTGAATGCTTTTCCTTAGTTGTTGCAGTCGAATAACACTTTATGTTTTGATGGATGTCCATGTTCCATTCAAGACTTTCATTTCATTACATTTGATTAAAAAACTTATGTAAAGGGTTTCACCTATCTCCTATGCTTTGACCTCCAGACTATCGATAAATAATGAAGACATTTGATGCTTTCTGAATATCTTTAAGTTCTTTTGTGACACTTGACCTATTCTGGCTTTAAACACCTTGTTTCTCCTCAAATACTCGCAATGACATTGTTTTTTAGTAATTGCTTGAATCCATAAATGAGTTTTGACATATGAATAGGTACTCTGTTCTAAACAAATTCTTATACCTTGACTTCCAAGTTCTTTCTCTTGAACACTATGCAAGCCACCTACAGATGGTTTTGAAAGCCCTCACTGAAACTTACAAAAGAAGGAAATACTTTGTTGGCAATTGTCCACATTTGATTCATTTTCTTGATGAAGGCTTTTCATTGATATACCAGATCTTTGTGTTTCCATTACTAAGCATGTCACTGCATCTCTATAACAATACTATTGATCTCGATCATGATCTTTTCATTGAAATTGTATACACCATTTGTATGATGTGCTACTCCATTTCTTGAATATAATCCTATCTATTTTGATGTTGTTGATCTGAATGCTTCCTCTTCATTAATGCATAACTGTTAACATACTTTGGCATTTGATTGTTGTCATTGTTGAACCATTCTATGTTCAAGACTGTTATACACAATGACCAAGAAAAGATTCTAAAAAGACACTTTAAAGGAGGATACATAGACATCGATGGAAGCTCTATTTTTAGAGGAGTTTCAGAGGAGATTAGAAAAAATAATAAACATGTTATCTGTGGAAAATAATATAGATGTTTCTTATTTTGGTAGATTGGAAGGAGCCAAGGAGTTCCCACCTTATGACCCATTGGTCAAGTCAACGCATACGTCTCCTAGGCCACAATTTTTGCACTACTGACACAACAGAAAACCTTATAAACCATTAGCCTTGTAGTACCTAAGCAATTTTTGTGCTACCAACAGAACAGTGCAAACCCTGTATGTTCATCTAAGACCACATTTTGTATATGCTTCCCATACTGCCAACTTGCAGCCTTTCTGATCTAACAATTTATGTTAACCTCCTACCTTGTCAATGCTTCCCATATTGTATACAGTTTACCATGGAATTTCCAACTACAACATCTGATAAAAGTTCTCAAACCATTATTCTTTGGTAGGTGTCCATACTCTGTTTACTCTATTTGGAAACCAATCTAATAATTACCCATCATGGATGGATAAATCTTAAAAAAATTGAACAGAATATTTAGCTTCTGATGATCACTAATAATGTAATTTCTATTAAAAATATGTATATAAAAATAGTGGCATGGAATTACTGAATCTATTTGGATTCATTCTATGGTTGGACAGGCTTGTGGAAAGAAAAATGTTGTTTGTTTTACATTAGATAAAGTGAGTTGTATGTAAGCACAATATGAGTCTCATATTTGGGTTGCACTTTCTAATTTCCACTATACAGGACAGTTGGAAAAGCACAATGGCCTCTACAGATTCTGAACGAGGGGGAAATAACAACGCCTCTGCTAACTCTCAACAAGGGGGATATGCTAATGTGGTAGGTTTGGTTTCATTTATCTATCCTCACTCTCACTATCTGCTTCGAACTACAACATATTTTCCCAAAAATAAATTGTTTGGATTCCTTTAATCTTTGTAGCAGGTTTACAATTTCCATTATCTCATTTGATAAATGAATTCTTTGCATTGTTTTATCAAAATTGTGAGCTCCCCATCTTAGGTTTCAATAACCATTTTGTAGTTCAGTGGTTTGTTATTACTTATTATATGTATATGTCACGCATATATCCATATTAATTTATATGTAACTAACTCTATATTTATAATGTTTCATGTACCAAATATTTTGCAGGATACTATGTCAAAGGAAATGAGCTCTACATGTTCCAACCATGGAGAAAGCACAGATACTATGAGTTAACATTAATCCTTGTTTGGAAATTTCATTTACAACCTCTAAACAAATATCTTTAATGCATTCAAATTTTTGCGTATACCTCTATGTATGTATATGTCTCTATTTTGGAGTTATTTTCTGTTTTTATTATTATTTATTTCATTCAAATTTTATGTACCTGTATATAAAAAAGAATCTATATGTAACTGTCTCTGTATGTATACATTCGTGTATCAAAATATTTAGACTTCATAATAACATTACCTAGATTGATGATAGAAACTTAGCCTCATTTTCCAAATCTACCTTATTTCAGTGAAGAATTTTATTATAGGCCACTAAAATGGATGCAATATTAACTACCAATGCAATACACTCCATCAATGATGGAGATTTACTTGCAAATCCAGTTCTTCAAATCTTATCTTTCTAGAGGCTAACTATCTTTGAAGATCAAGTCGACCGATACAAGATTGTGTTGTCTGATGGCAGTCACATGCAATTTGCATTTCTTTCTAATAGTATCATTGACAAATTATGTTTTTCGGGCCACATGAGATTCAAGGTAGGCCTTGACACCTTTCTTCTTCACTCACACAATCATTTGGTTAATTTGTATATAATAAATATAACTAATTCTAACTATTTTTAACCTCCTCTAATAGGGTAATAATCATCTTCATGCTCGAAGTCATCCATCAAGACTACCAAATCATCGGTAGACCCAAGTATCTATATAAGTCTCAAGAGGAACAGATGCAAGAAGACAAAACAACCATATAAAAATAGCACAAAATTTAATATCCATCTAACAAAACAAAAATCAATACAAAACACCTAACAAAAGCACAAAATTTGGTATCCATCTACCTTGCAAGAAACTTCCATTACCTCAAAGTATCGACCCTATAAAGGATATAAATCCTTATCAAAGAAGGTGGACAATTAAAGGGAGGGTTACATCCAAAAAATAGCTGAGAGAATTTAATAACCAACAAAATAGTGGGCAAGT
The DNA here is from genome assembly GCA_018584345.1 of Thuja plicata. NCBI lineage: Eukaryota > Viridiplantae > Streptophyta > Pinopsida > Cupressales > Cupressaceae > Thuja > Thuja plicata. The sequence goes on from MU227244.1 coordinate 6,807,128, forward strand.
TTTCAACTTTTACATAATAGATAATGAAGACATAGAGACCCAAATTATTTGCTTCAATGACATTGTAGAATTTTACTATGATAGATTCCACATAGGATTAATGTATACCACTTCTAAAGGTTTAGTGAAAGAAGAAAACAACAAATACAACAAGCTAAACGACCACATGGAAATCACTCTTGACCACACTTTAGTATTGAAATGTTGCGATGATGAATTGTCAACTACAATTGTTAACTACAACTTTAAGCAAATTAATGACATTGCAAACATAAGCAATAATACTTTGGTAGATATTATTGGGATTGCGGTCACTGTTGGAGAGATCTCCACGATACAAAGAAGGGATGGAACTGAGGTCCTACGTAGGAGTCTCAAGTTAGTGAACATGTCATCCTCATCCATTGATGTTAACTTACGGGGGCCTATTTTCCTGACAGAGGGAGACAAATTAAAATATTTGAAGGCTTCTCAGAGGATTGTTGTACTTGCTATTAGAAATGGGCATGTTGCAAATTTTAAAGGAAAAGTCATAAATAGTACAACAACAACTGTATTGACTATAGAACCTTCCATACTAGAAGCTGAAACTCTACAGTCCAAGGTACCAATAGAACATATTGATATACCTTCATTTTCTTCATTTTCCACATAATCCACTGGAACAACCAATAAGCTGACAATTGCAACTATCTTGCAACATTCGATAACAATAAAAGATTCCTTAGAGACTACAATAAAAGCAACTGTCAAATTCATCAAGTTTGATTCTTTCTGCTACCCAACATGCCCACTAAATGTGAATGGGAAAGAATGTAAGAAAAAATGTATTCAAAGTAATGATAAGACATGGTTTTGTTGTAAATGCCAAATGACCATTGCAGAGTGCAACTACAAATACCTCTTGCAAGTAAAGCTCCAAGATCATATAGGTGCCATTTGGGCTGTCACTTTTGAAGAAGTATCAAATAATCTACTACAAATGCCTGCAAAAGAACCGTACTTGTTGCAGTATGACACCCAAGCTGACAAAACTCTGGAAGGCATCATCAATGCTATGTTTTTCAACCCTTTTGTATTTACCCTCTCCATCAAAATAGATTTGTACAACTCTGAAGTCAAACTTAAATCTACCATCACCAGGGCTACAAAAATGGACTTCACAACTGGATGTAAATCTTTGCTTACTAAAATTTCAGAAATCTCTGATTCCAAATAAAGCTACTGCAAACATCCCCCTCTTTGGTTTTTCAAGTGTTTAAACATATAAAAAAAAATAAAGTACAATTGTACTATTTTGTTTTCAAAGCTATAATTTACTCAACTTGTAATGCAAATTTATCTACGGAGTTCTTTGTCATTAATCATAAGATTTATATTTGACTACATTGGAGAATATTCCCATAGATGGTTATTAAACCTTATATTAAATAATTTAGTTTGCCAATTTCAACTATTACTGTGATCTAAGGAACTCTGTTCTTCATATTGAAATATATTTATTTCTCCACTTGTAGCACTCCTCATTATTTTCTTCAATCTGTAAATGAGTTGTATCTATTATACCCTATACAATACACAACTCTTGTTCAACAGTTATTTTAAAGATAAAACTGCATTCTTATGTTAACTTAATCATATATTCTTGAGTTTTTTACGATAATTTGCCAGTTTAAAACTCTTTGTATGATGCATTCCTCTTGCTACAATCTAAGGCTATAGGAATTATAAACAAATTGCCTTTGTATTGATTTTTGTAAGTTTTCATTAAAACAAAGCTTTCTCCAATAAAAAAATAGGGGATTTAATGCAAAGCATTTCCTATAATTTCTTTTTTATGACTGCTAATTTCATATTTAAATGATTGTTTAATTGTTGTTCTTTTTTTTTTTCATGTTGTTATTATTGATTTTTTCAACTGGTTCAAGGAATAGTGGAGCATGTTTGATATAATAACAACCTTCCTTGACAACTTGTCAATTGAATGTCTAGAACCAGTTAAACAATAATAAAATTGAGAAAAAACACTTAAACAATGCTCTATTTTTTCATACTTATATTGATAAGGCTTCCAAATTTAAAAGATTCAAAAAATATATTTGCCTCAAATTCTCAACATGGAGCTTATAATCCATTCCTTCCTAGCTACAGAAACCAGCTGAATTGATTATGCACTACAATAAAGAGATAATGGAAGAAGTTCTAATAATCAAAATTCACTTTTTAGTTCACCTTGTTGACATCCAGTTTTCCAAAAAAACTAACGCATCACTCTAATCAAACAGACTGAAACCCATGTCATCTTCAGACTCCTCTTTAGGTTCTGGCTTCTTTTCCTCTTCCTTTGGAGTAGCTGTTGCTGGTGCACCAGTAGATTTTGTACTAACTACAACAACAACAAGTACAAACTTGCTTGGATCATGCATAAGAAATAAAATCAAGTTGTTCAAGACCATGAGATTATAATGGACATTTTAAGGCTTACCATGAAAATTTTAAGGCTTACTATGGAAACTCATACAAAAAATTTGAATAACCAGCTTTGAAACTCAACTCCAAGTACTCTTTGACTTTATCTACCTCTGGGAATGAATAGTTTGTAGCAATAGAAATAGCTAAAATATTCTTGTAACCATTGATAAATGAGTGAGTAGAAACTACTAAATTAGGATAACTGAGAGCTAGTGAAAGAACTTCCACATTATAGATACCGACAACAATTTTTTCAATTAAATAATCTTTTGTGAGATAAATACTACAAGATCAAATACTGATCCATTGTCATAAACAAACTTCACAATGAATCCGTATGAAAATGGACGAATACCAAGCTTTCCAAGCAAAGCTACCTCGGAAGAACTCACTTTATCTCCCTTCTTAACGAGTTCTATAGGTGTGATAATTTCGATTGTAACCTTATTAATTTTTGTGGGAATGTTCAACACATGTAATAGAGTTCAAAATAAGGTAAAATCTAAGTGCCTCAGCTGCTTCTATAAATGGTTCTCCCTCAAAGAATTCTTTCGAATTGGTTATGTGTTTGAGTTGTTGAAGCATGTCATAGGACACCAAAATAATCATCCAGGCTCTGAATATGTTAGTTTTGTAAAATAAAATAAGCTCTAAATTTTCCAAAGGAAAAAAAGTTGGAGAAAAATTGAAACATGACATGGATGAACGAAAAAAACCATCTCTTTGCATTATGTAAACTGTATAGATACTTTCTGCAATTTAATTTTAAACTGTACAGATATTTTTCAAAATTTAAATGTTACTAGCAATGTTAAAAATTATGTATCATGATTGATGGGAAAGGATCTTCATTATAGTTTTTCCATTTCTCAAGTTTATGCTTCTCATTATTTTTATTTTTCCTCTGTTGTTCATTGTTTTCTTGGTACTACTCTTACTAGTAGCAAATATTTTATTTATACAGATGTTGTTGTCAATTGCTGAAAGAAAGAAGGCAAATAAGAGAGACAAAAATAAAACATATTACAATCAACACAAGGAGGAAATTTCTACTAGGCATCATCTCCAAAGGTTAAAGAAAATGTCATATGTGCACACAAAAATACCACTTCAAATAACAAAAACCATACTACCACAAAACAATAAACAAAAGTTCACACAAACTCAAACCAGTACCCTTGCCAATAATTATACCTATACAGTACAACAACTCAGAATAGAAGAAGTGAAAAGACAAAAACTGAACCATCTAGCTCCATTGCCGACAAATATAGAGAACACCCTAAAGTTTATGAACCCACAATAGCCAAAGGAACCTACTCTTATGTCGACTACTATTTTCACAATAGAGTTTTCAAAATAAATGAAACAATTCTGTCATCAAATTGATGCATTATCAACAATAAAAACATGCTAAATATGTAACGAAAGCTACAATGGAATGTCAATTAGAAAAAACACTCCACATACCATATGTTCTAGATGTTTTACAAAAAAAGGGGTACATCAATTTTCTCTAGCAAACAACTTAGACCCGGGAAAACAACCAAATATCCTAAAAACACTCACCCGAGTAGAAGAAATGCTTATTTCTAGGTTAACCCCAATTTTACAAGTGAAACATGAAAGGGGAGGACAATATAAATATTCTGGTCACACAATAAGTTTCCCCCAAGAAATTTCAAGCATTGACCGTCTTTTGCCTAGAAATTTGAAAGACCTTGAAGTTGTGATTATACGTCGAACAAACCTACAAGGACAAAATTATGATTTCTATGTCAATAAACACAATGTTTTCAATGCACTAAATAAAAAAATCTAAAATGACCCATACTACAACAATGTTGATATTGACCTTGATGCACTCAACTTATTACCTAAAACAAGCATTGATATATCAAACATGCTCCACAACTTGTCAATTGAATGTCTAGACACAACTACAATTGAATCTCAAACATCATTTGATGATAACTTAGACTTAAAAAATACATCCTCATTCATTCCCAAATTCCCAAATGGACAACGTGAGCTGCAAACGATTAAGAAAGTGTTAGGCTTGCAAACCAATGATCCAAACATCGTACCATGGCCTGAAATCAATAACTCACCAATCAATGAATACAACACTAAGGGCCTATTTAGCATGGCTTTCCCCACATTGTTCCCAAATGGAAGTGCAATCCCAAAGAAACCTAGAACCAAACAAGTTCCCATGAATGAATATATGCTTTGCATTTACTAAGGTACTACGATAACAAGTTTGGAAGACATGTCAGATTCTACTATTTCATTTACAATCTAATTATGAGACATCGTAGCCAACAAATAGGTACAATTTTTCTTGAATAAAGATTACAAGATAAGGTACCAAACACTATCAAAGCCCTTCAACAACAAATTCACAATATCCCTGATAATTAATTGGCCAATCAACTAATCCAATTTGGAACTTGATTAAGAGGAAATCAAGATTTTTGGAATAAAAGTCAAATGGACTTATTAACCATGATACAATAGCTAGGAACTCCTACATTTTTCTTCACATTAAGCTTGACAGACACGAAATGGCCAGATATACATACATTGTTCCAAAAAAATAGAAACCCAACAATACAATTCTCAAGAAAAAATTTAATAGATAATATGTTCAAAACCCACACACAACATCCTTATACAACCATTAGAGATTCACAATCTTCCGTGAAGAAATCATAGATAAACTATTGGGGACAAAAGACTATTGGTATAGTTATGAGTGGCAACACTGGGGATCCACTCATATACATGGTTTTCTATGGATTCTTAATTCACCAAACATGGACACAATCAATTGGAACAACAAATGTGAAGTAGAGCAGGCAAAGAACTTCTTTGACAAATATGTTTATGCTTGGAATCCCTGTACACAGGCCAACAGACAAAACATAATACATCACACCCTTAACGATGATCCTTTCCTACTAAACACTATGGATCCCTTGTTAGATTATGAATAGATATTGAATATTGTAAAAAGACACACAAAGCACACATAATATACATGTTTAAGGAAAAGAGGGAAAACATTAGAATATCGCTACAAAGCTCCATGGCCAGAACAATCAAAATCTATCTTAACATGTGACAACAACAAGAACATAACTTACAATGCCGCAAGAAATGATGATCGCCTCAACATCCACAACCCACAAATGCTTGCAATATGGAGAGCTAATGTCGACTGTCAACTTGTCACTTCTAGAAGAGTTGTCCTCAACTACATCTCTAAATATGCATCTTGTATGCACCCTAAAATGGTCACCTAGACTATGGGCCCCATTTATCAATTTATCAAATTCTTGAATCAATGATTTGCAACATTTTCAATTCAAATCAATTTCCTTGATCAAATCATAATTAATTCTATTATTTCAATATTTCCTAAGGTTTGATCATTTTTATTTAATTAAAAGATTTAATCTCCCTTTTAATTAAATAAAATTCATCTTATTTAATTAAATTAAATTCCTCTCATTTAATTAAATAAAATTCTTCTAATTTATTCAATTAAAAGAAAACCCCCATTTTCATTAAATAAATAAAAATCTCCACTTAAAGCACTTTATTTGATGAAAAATGAAATAAATGAAATACAAATTAAATAAAGTTCATTTTTCCACACATCTTCCTAAGTGGTGGGCTTTTTTCCTCTTAATCATAGCCTGTGATTTTTGCCTCTTAATCTCTACCATCCATTTCTCTTTATAAGGAAACCTCTCCTTCTCATTTGATAATCAAGATTTTATGCTATTGTTATGCTCTAGTTTGGAGAGCAATTTTGGAGAAGATTTTGAGCACTTGAGCTTGGATATTGCAACTTCTCTCTTCTTGTCTTCTTCTTTCATACCCCTTGGCAATCCATTTAGATTAATTTTGCACTTGCATGTTAGATTAGATTCATGTTTCCTTTCATAGATTAATCTTGCATTTGTATTTCATTTTATAGAATAATCATGCATTGTTATCATATAGATTAATTTCTTTTCATGCATTGTTATCATATAGATTAATTTCCTTTCTTGCATTGTTATCATATAGAATAGCTTCCATTTTCATTTACATACATACTTGATGATCATGGAGACTAGCATTCTCGCTTTTCCTCTTTGAATCTCTCATTTTATGGTGTACTTGCATGAGCACAAACTAGGTCAATCTGAGGGCCTCCATTACAAACCCTTGCACTCCATGAATAGAGAGCTATGAGTCACCATTCGAGACCTCATTCTTGAGAAATCTTGGATATAATGATTCATAGAAGTGTGACACGTTTTTAGCACACATTTTTGGCGCCCACCATGGGGCATGATGCTCCTGATTTTCCTTTATTTTATTCATATTTTCTAATTTTCTAATCTTTACATGGTTATTTTATTGAAGTTTTTCAAGCCTAACCCTTGTGCATGATGAGTTGAAGACAAAACCTAGGGTTGTTTTGAAAGATTTGATCATATCTCTCAAACGACTTGGAGTTTTGGTCTAAATTATTTTTTTCTTGTTGGCATTGGGTCAAAGGTGTCTTAGTTTGAAAATCAGATTTTTTGGATCATTTTTCCATGATTTATAAATTTTTTTATGACTTTTTATGAAAATTTGTTTCTGATCACAAATCAACAAATTTTTTGGGAAAATTTACATTTCTGGAATGCTCTTGGAGTTCTACAGGGGGTATGTTCTCTGTGTTTTTTGTTTTGATGACAAATAATGGCTTAAACATCTGACCTTTAAAAATTGGTCTATTTTGATAAATAGGGTGCCTAGGGCACAAATCAAAAAATATTGCTAAAATTTTTATATTTTTAGAAATATCTCTATTTTTTAACATTGGTCTCTTTTCTATATTTAGGGTTTTGGATTCGAATTCATGTCATATAGGTCCAATCTTGTTGACTAGGTCAAAAATCAAAATTAAAAAAAGGGCATTTAATGATTAGCTTGCACTTATTTTTCACATGGTTTAATGCATGATGTGAGTTTTTATTTGGATTATTTGCTGGTTATTATTACTCCTAACAATTGATTTTCAGATCTAACCCTAGGGTTTGCATAAGTTGAATATACATTGCATATCTTGTTTGCTTGTCTTGCTTGTTGGAGAGTTTGTGGCTTGCTTTTGCGGAAAAGCTCAACAAAAGAAACAATAAGGTAAAATATACTAAGTGCATTGCTTTGGAATTGAGGTATTTTGTTGCATCTCTATAAAATTTGAAATTTGGAAATAAAAATTAACCTCTCATGTGTTTAGCTTGAGTGTTTTCTTTCTTTCATAGATCACATTTCCAATTGGTGCTCTAAAAATGGACCTAGATTTTCTTTCTTGCATATATGTTTCACATAGTAATTAGGCCCTATGAACAATATTTGTGGTGATCTTGAGAGATTGGGATTCATTCTCTTGTCTTACATGTGAAGCTCTTCTTGATGATAGATCCCCTTGTAGGTAGGGAAGGGTTTGTTATTATCTCACTTGGTTTGGTCTTCAACTTTTGACGATACTTTCTCTCTTGAGATTGGTGATCATTGTTGTTGATATATGAACCTTGGTTGAGGTGATTTCAAATTAGTGGGTCAATTAATCTTGTTTTCTATGTTTTGGTGAGGTGAAGAGGCTAGAGGATTATGCTCTTTTCCCTTTTGGAAGAATCAGAAACTTGGAACCCTTGAATCTTAACTAAGTCCCCATGTGGCTCTTATTGTGAGTCTTCCTTGTTACAGAGGGTTAACCATAGTGAACACTCCCTTTATTGGGTAAACCATGTGGATGGAACCTCAAGCGGTAATAGCCATTTTTTCCATGGTAGAAACAACTGCTATATAAATCTTCTTGTGGAAGAAATCTCCATGGGTGTGGTTTCTTGTTGGGTTGTCAGATCTCCTCAGCAGCTCCTGATTGATTAAATTCTCAGATTGTGTCAAAACCTCGGCGCACCGGGATTAGATTTCACCCACTTGAGATTGAAAAAGTTGCAGAGTCAAACCATTACTAAGAACCATAATGAAACCAACTTTTTATTCTCTAGGACTATATGCATGATTGGAAAACATTTTGAGAACATACACAAGTAGATTTTTTAGGGAGTAGAAATACTATGTCACTATTCTTGATCATGTGCAAGGTTTCTTTGTCCCTTGCTCATTGTTTGAAGACATTTTTGAACTCCCTAATTGTTGTCTTACATTCTTGATTTGTGAGAAAAACCTATTAATGCATCTAGTTGGCTATTTAAAATGAACAAAACTGAGTTCTGTGTCCTTCCCTCACGCGAGAAAACTATTTCTTCGCGCAGCTCACTACGTTTCGTCGCGTGGCACTGTGTGAATCATCACACGATATCCTTCTTGTTACTATCAAATTTGTTGTCATTTTGTCACACCAGTATGCTATTTCCTCATGCCAGACTTCAAAAGTTTACGTGGTCCTATGAGAATCCTCACGTGAAAAAACATTTCATCGCATGAATATGTCCTCTGTTGCTATACCAGCGAGCTGTTTGCTGTCAATTTTGAGCTTGCTTAGCTTGTTGTCCTATCATTTTCTAGTTTCCTTGGTTTATCTGGGTCAGATTAGGCAAATTACCTCATTGTTAGAAGCTTTTTTAGCTTTGGATTCTTGCATTTTGACCTCTTGGATTAGTAATCTTTGATTTCACAAGTGACCTTGCTTGGAGCTTAGTTAGCTAGAAACCGTCCTTGTTGAAAAGATAAACCTTTAGATTCTTTGATAACACACTTAGAGAGTTTTGGTAATCTCTTGTCCATCCACTTTCATATATTCAAATTCAATCAATATAATTTGAGTAAGATCATCCTCCTGATCCATATGTGCTAGGATACTTATCCGAAACGTGGGCACCTCTGTGGCAGTGTTGGCTTACACCTCTTGCAAATTCTATCTTATCACCTCTTTTGGACAAGTTAATTCCTTTACTATCCTATTTTGGTACCAACATCTCTTAGGGTCATCCTATCAGCTAGTACTTTTTCTTTCATGCCAGTTACAACAAGATATCAAGTAAATAAAGGAAAACGAGCTCAAGTGGTCTTCAACCAATTACCCTTAGCACAAACTCGCCAAAAATGTAAGGGAAAAGAACCCACATTTGATCAATCACCTAGGAAGAACTCAAAAATTTGGTTTGATTCCAAGAGTCACCTTAGTGAGTTGGGCATCCCCTTAGCATCTTCTCACTCTTCTATGGATATGAATTACACAATGACTCGACGCGAGAGAGAAGACATGGATAAATGTCTTGATGATATATTTGCGAAGCATAGAGATGATATTTCATTTCATGGTTCCTCTCATAATAGTCGGCCAACTTCACCCCTTATCTCAACAAGATATCTAGATGCACACCAAAGGGTTGAGAGAGAGAGAGGTAAAAGGAAAGATTATGAAGATGTGTTATCACGACATGAGAACCAAGGAGATGAACTTTATGACACTCATGTTAATGCAACCTATACCAACAACTTCTTTAGAAATTCAAGACCAAGTTCACCACTCAAGACATCTTCAAGATACATGAGTGAAAGACTCAAGAAGATTGAGCATGAAAAGAAAGCCTTCCTAGATGAACAAGCTGCAAAGGAAGAATGAATTATACTCCTAGAGTTGGAGAGACAGACTTTGGTAGAAATGGAAAAGAAATCCTTTCAAGAACAACAAGATAGACTCTTGGCTCAACAACTCAATGATAAATTCAACAACATGCGTGTTAGTGGTGGAAACAACTCTCCCCCATCCACTCCTCCTAAGAATCCATGAAGTGGGAGACATTCAAGATCACCATCATGATCTCCTATTCCTAGAGGAAGAAGGGCTTCTAGACATGATCATTATAGGAGACAAATACCTCCTAGGAACTCAAGGCAACCTTCATAATGTGCTCATTATGGTTTACAGTATGGGGGTAGTAGCTTGAATTTTGACTACAGCTCCCAACACTTTATGAAAATGCAACAAAAACCACTTTTTCAATAGTATGTGGAGAAATATCTAGAGAAAAAGAAAGACAAGTTCCTAGAGAGTCTAATCAACAAGGGTACTAGAGTCCCCTATAACTTTGATGTGGACAAGAAAATCAAGAAGCAAGGTCCATCTCAAGAGGAGGTGATCAAAGAACTTAAGAGCATGATGGAAAAGGTGTTGGCACCTAAGAATTCTTTTTCATTGGATTCAATTTGTCCTAATCCTTTTGATAAGAGTGTTGACATGAAAGAGTTCCCTAGAAAGGTTGAAATTCCTGAATATGACAAATATGATGGCAATGGAGATCCGCATGATCATGTGCACCAGTTTCATACCACAAGTTTTGAGTTCCACCAAGATGACTCGTATCTTATGAGATTATTCCCAAGGAGTCTAAAAGGTCAAGCAATGGAATGGTTCACCAATATAACTCCCCCCGTCAAGACTTTCAAAGAGCT
>MU227244.1:6819271-6835161 GCA_018584345.1 Thuja plicata
CTGAAGAGCTGATCAATTGAAGAGGTGACCTCCAAAAGTAGGAATGAATGAGTGTCTATATAGTAGATGATCCATCTCACCGAAATGCATAGGTGCCTAGCCACTGCATCTGCCTAGTACATAGGAACAAAAATAGAATACATAGATCACTCAACCAAACCAAGGAAGTAATAGAACCAATAGGTGAACCCCCCCATAATATTGAATAGGGAGAGGGGTGATAGGAACACTGAAATACAATGCCAGAAACATCTGCAGGAAGAAGAATTAGGAACACCAATAGTGTAACAGAAGTACAAGCACAGGATAAAGGGCGGTGTCACCGACACATAATATGGGCTAATGTTGTGGAAGGTACACTCACTTGACAAAGGTGGATGAGCACAAAATGACAAAACATCATAACCCCCCATGGCACTTTATAACTCAGTGCGAGTACAAATAAACACAAGGTGCTCGAAATCCCAGATATGCAAAACCAGACACTTTATCTCAGTGCGTTTATAGAAAATAGAATGCTACAGAAGAGAAGCATACAATGCTCAGAAGTCAGAAAGAAGAGTGAGCCAGAAGAATAGAAGAAGAGATCCTAGGACCTGTAGAACCCAAGTAATCTACCAGAGTGTGAAAGAGCAAGACTCAAAGGGGAGAGAACTTGGAGCAAAATCTAGAAAAAAAACCCTTGCAACTGAAAATCTCACCTAACCAACTTTTCGACAATATAAAGAAATCAGAAAAATACCTCTGTATGCTCTAGATAGAGCGAAAACAGTGCCAGGAGGTTAGAAAGGCTCCAAAAACTAGGTTTTAAGCCCCTGGGTCTGAAAACAATAAGCCCCTGGGAGCATGGTGCGCGCAGGGGGCTGGAGCCTAGCTCCCGGTCACCCATGTGACCGCTGCTAGCGAAAAAGGGGCCCGCAGGGTTTAAAAAGATGCCGGGCAGAGCGGCGCGATAGAGCAGAGAAGAGCATCAGGTGGGGCGGTTGTTGGCATTGTGCGGAGCGGAGGTTGACAGTGTGTAGGGCGGCGGGGGCCGCAAAGGGCGGTGTGGGCCAGGCACTAGCTGGTGGCAGTAAGGCACTCTGAGCGCAACGGTGATGTCCGTTTGAGCCCAAAATGACCAAAAATAAAGGTCCCCCCTAAATCCACATAAAAAGCTTCTAAAAAAGCCAGAAAAACCTCTAGCTTCTGAAACACTTCAACAAGACACGAACAGTGAGTAGCAAGATGGCTTTGATACCATGATAGAATACGTAATACCCTATTCTCCCAAGAACACCTGCATGCATAACCCTGTTACATGGAAGAAGCAAACAATAGAAGACAAGAAGAATCTATGGCGGCCAAAATACAGGAGACATCATATACACAAGAAAACAATATATTAACAATATGTTTCAAGATGTTACAATGAGATGTGAAAAAATCACTTATGAAATACAAAGAGGTGAATCCTTATAAGAAGAATCATGAAACCCTAAAAGGGAACCCTAAGGTTAGCTTAAGAAACTAGAGTGAATAGGTGAGTTAGTAATTAGATCATTATGATTTAATTAATAACCCAAGAGACTATTACTCTAACAAAAATAAGCGGTTGATGATGGAGTTGTGGAGTCCTCCCAACATAATGATCAAAATGTGCTTCATTTGTCTAGTGTTGTTCAAGCCATGAAGCTCAACACATCTAATCAACAAGAGAGTAAGCCAAGATACCAAGATAAGCCTAAGAGAGAAAGATGTCAATTTGAAAAACTTGGTGTTAATATGAGGATATTATGAAGACGCTCATTGCCAAAAATCTTGCACATCCTCAAGATCCTGCAAAATTTCATATACCTGATGTTAATCCGCATTGGTGGGATGAGAAGGCCTTTTGCATATTTCACAACATATTGGATATAAAATTGAAAACTACAACAAAATCAAGCATATGATTCAAGATCTTGTTGAGAATGGAAAGCTTAAGATAGATAGATTGAACACCAACACTAATCACAAGGCATTCAAGGAACCTTTGCCAAAGTATGAGAAGGGGGAAACCTCTAAAGTTAAGAATGGAAAAGCTGAGATCAACTACACTTACAAAGATGCAGAGAATACTATCAACATGCTTGACTTTGTAGAGGAAAATGTCAACATGATGAGGGGAAAAGATCCCTATGGTTATGACTCTCCTCCTATCTTTGATGAAGAGCTCGTTGTGGTGCTAAGGGGCCCCAACTCTAGAGCTTCATCCCAAACTCTTAATGCTGTTACAAGAAGTCAAAGTATCATTGTCATTAGGGGACCCAATTCCAGTCAGTCAAGTAAACCTAAGCAAGTGACATCCAAGAATGTCACCTTAAAGCCGATAATTGATCCTAAGTCAAACTACAACCTTGTCGATCAGTTACAAAGAACCCCTGTTCAGATTTTGATATTTGAGCTTTTAGAGTTTTCTCCAAGACACAAGCAAGTCCTTGTGGATGCTTTGCACATGGTGAACGTCCCAAACAACTTAGATGTTGATCAATTCCAAAACATGATTAATCACATTGCTAGCCCTCATTACCTTACCATTTCAGAGGATGATGATAAAGCGTTGAGTCACCCACATAATCTTTCTCTCCATATTGAGGTCATGATCCACATAACCCGCTTTAGGTGCATGTTGATAGATGGGGGTGTTGGGCTGAATATTTGTTCCTTCAGTTTGTTAAAAGAGTTGGGATATTCTATAAAAGTCATAGATACCAGAAAAAAGGATCACTATCAAATCCTATGATGAGGTGGAAAGAAGTTCCAAGGGGTTGGCCATCCTTCCTATTAGTATTGGCCCTGTTGAAAAAGACATTTTATTTCAAATAGTTGATGCTAGACCCCTTGTGTATAATATCTTACTTGGTAGACCGCAGATTCATGATATGCAAGAAGTTTCATCTACCTATCATCAATGTGTTAATTTCCACTATAATGGAATAGAGATTTGTATACCTGGGGATAACACTTTATCTGTTAATTCAATTTCAGTGGGAACTCATGTTCCCCTCAATAGAGAAGTAGAAGATTTTGATGCAACCTTAGCTGAATGTAAATACAAGCTTAAGTCAATAGAAGTTGGCATGGGGGGTATCAACTCAATTCCCTCACAACACTGCCAGTCTCGCCTCAGTCTTATGGAAAGCATTCACAAGAAAATAAACCTTCTTCTTCATCTATGACATTATTTGGCACGTTTGTAGAGTCATCAGTGCCTATCCAAGATGAGAAAGAAGAGACATTTGTTAGAGACTAGATCTATAGAGAAGAAAAATACATTCATAATGAGAACTTCTCTCCCTCTCCTAAGGCATATGGAAGAGGGTATACTTTCCTCAAAGAGATGGGCTATCGTGGACATGGCCCTCTTAGTCATAGATTGGATGCTAGAGCTGAACCTCTTGGTCATGCTCTTTTTGGACGTAAGTCTAAGAAGCTGGTTGGCCTAGGATTTGAGAATTATAACAAGCGCACTAATCCTATCTTTGAAGAGTCAAATAGCGATAATGAACCAGAATATGTTCCTAATCTGACAAACCAGCAAGACATGTGTGAAGACTGGGTCCCTTCCACTAATCTCCTTTGGGGAGATTCTGATATTCTGGTCACTCATGCATCAGTTGCAACTTTAGAACATGAATTAGATGTAGAAGATCCTCATATAGAATGCCAGCATAAGAACATTGCTCATTTAATGGAAAGAGAAGGTGCTACTCTAGATGCTACTAAACCTTCCACATAAAGATGCCCAAAAACTTCATGGTGTAAGAATCCTAGTCGCAATTCTGAGACAAGTCCACATTAGTATAAATGGGACTCCTTCTCAGAGTCTTCCACAGTTGATAGAGATATTAATGTTATTCACACTTATAGTTCTTAACCCGAGGTAGCTAACGAGTCACATGTAGGATTAGAGGATTTGAACCCACGTGTTGCCTTAGTGGATGATTCTTCACTTGTTAGGATGAATCCTGATTTGGGTAGCATAGAAGGATACTTGACAGACTTAGACTCTTTGATCACCAGTGATAATATCATTCACATTTATAACCTTGAACTAGTTGTTGACTTGCCTCTTGTTCATCCCAACCTCATTGATTGGTCCCAATGCTATCAAGACCCTGAGATTTTAACATTCCAAAATTATTATGAGATAGCCTATTACATAAATGCCCTTAAACCCATAGTCTCTTCCACTAGTGAACCAGATACCAGCATGATAGAGCCAGACATCAAGTACCTTAGTCACAAGATAAAAAGAAAAGAAAATCAAAAGAATAGGAGTTTTGATGGCAAAAACCACTGTGTGGCGGTGTCAGAACCAAAAAAAAGTAAAAATAAATGACATATCCAAGGGTGAAAACCTCTCTGAGGTGCCTAAGGATGAGGTAGTTGATTGTCTCCCTAGCTAAGTTCAAGATTGATCTTCAGTGCTTATTGAACCAACACAAGTAGTCAATTTGGGTACAGATGAGGCTCCACAAATAGTACACTTGGCTGAGTCCTTATCACCTCAAGAAAAATAAGCTTACAGTAAGTTCTTACAGAAAAATAAGATCATCTTTGCGTGGACTTATTCAGATATGCCAGGGTTGGACATCAATATTATTATGCATCACTTGTCCATAGCTCCAAATGTCAAACCGATTAAACAAAAATTGAGAAAGATGCATCCTGACATAGCTCTCCTAGTCAAAGAAGAATTGGAGAAACTCCTTGGTGCAAAATTCATAAGAGCTATTGCCTATGCTGAATGGAAATCAAACATTGTACTAGTTTCCAAACATGATAAATCCATTCGAGTTTGCACAGATTTCAGAGATATAAATACAACATTCCCAAAGGATGACTTTCCACTTCCCAATATAGACATGATAGTGGATATGACTGTAGGTTATGAGATTTATTCCTTGATGGATGGTTTTTTTGGGTATAATCAAATTAAGATAGCTCTTGAAGATCAAGAAAAGACTACATTCACTTGTGCATTGGGTACCTATTGTTGAAACGTTATACCTTTTGGATTAAAAAATGCAGGAGCCACCTATCAACGAGCTATGCCAACCATTTTTCATGACATGATGCATAAAAATATGGAAGATTATGTGGATGACACCTTGGCCAAGTCTAAACAAAGAGACACACACTTAGATGATTTAGAAGTCATTCTAGATTGTAGGAACAATTTCAACTAAGGTTAAATCCTAAAAAGTGTGCATTTGGAGTCACCTCTAGAAAACTACTTGGCTTCATCATTTCATAAAAAGGAATAGAGGTACACCTTGAAAAATTTCAAGAAATCATAGATATGCCACCTCCTAGACACATTAGTCAAATGAGGAGTCTTCAGGGATGTCTTCAATCTATAAGGAGATTTATTTCACAATTGGTGGATAGAGCTCAACCCTTCAACAAGAACTTACACAAGGGACTCAAATGTGTTTGGAATGAGGATTTTCAAAAGAGCATAGATCAAATCAAAAAATATTTGGCAAATCCTCCTATTTTAATGCCTCCTATCCCAGGGAAACCACTTATTCTATACATTTCAATGACAAAATCTTCCTTGGGGGCATTACTAGCTCAACTTGATGAAAATGGGAAAGAAAGAGAAATATACTACATTAGTCGTACTCTTGTTTCATATGAGGTTAACTACACCAGCATTGAGAAATCTTGCCTTGCAATTGTGTTTGCCTCCCAAAATTTGTGATATTACATGCTTGCACACACTATACACCTCATAGAAAAAATAGACCCACTCAAGTATTTGCTAGGTAAGGTTGACCTCACGGGTAGACTTGCTAAATAGATGATGATACTTTCACAGTTTGACATAGAGTATATTGAACAAAAAACAATCAAAGGACAAGCCATAGTAGATCAATTGCCTGATTTCCTAATACAAGATAATGCACCTATTCAAGTTGACTTCCCAGATGAGCACCTCATGTATCGGACTGAAAGAACATGGAAGATGTTCTTTCATGGATCCTTTATGCAAAATGGTTCAGGAGCTGGTGTGTTGTTTGTTTCTCCTCATGGGTACACAATCCCTAAGTCTTACAAATTATTATTCCCATATAAAAACAACATTGTTGAGTATGAAGCTTTAACAAATGGACTTAAGATGGCCATAGAATGGAGAATCAAAGAGTTACACATCTATGGGGATTCACAACTGATAATCAACCAAGTTAATGATGAATATCAAATAAAACATGAGAAAATGGCACCTTACAAGTAAATGGTTGATTCCTTGAAGCGATACTTCACATTCATCACATTTTAGCAAATCCCTAGAGTAGAAAACAAAGCAGCTAATGCTATGGATACACTTGCTTCACTCCTTCAGTTAGAGAAACATAAATCCAGATTTTAATTTCTGGTTGAAGAGCTACATGACCCTATCTATGAATCCCAAGAAATCCATGTCATTTTTACCCTTGTTGGTCATGAGTCATCCCGTTATGGTGCCATTTACTCATACCTTCATGATGGAATTATTCCTGAAACCTTTAATCGATCTAAATGCAAAAACCTTACCTGAAATGCCTCTCGTCATTCCCTTATCGCTGGTGATTTGTATAGGAGGGGTCTAAATGGAACACTTATTAGATGCTTAGAAAAAAGAAGAATCTGACCAAGTGTTAGTTGACAACCACCAGGGCATCTATGGGGGACATTCTAACGGTCTTTCCATGGCTAGAAGGTTGCTTAGGGTAGGGTACTATTGGCCTACGATGCAGATTGAAGCAGTAGCTTTTGCAAACTCATGTGAAAAGTGTTAGAAACATGGTAACCTGATACATGCTCCAGGAAGGGAGCTCATTCCTTCTATATCCCATTGGCCATTTCAGCGCTGGGCCTTTCATCTTGTTGGGCAGATTCATCCCGACTCATCAGGTGGACACACGTTTATTATCACTGCTACTAATTACTTCACTAAATGGGTAGAAGCTATCCCACTTTCTGTTGCCTTGGGCAAGACAGTCCCTCTATTCATTCTGAACCATATCATCTGTCAATATGGAGTGCCTTCTGAGATTAATACTGACAATGGAGGCTAGTTCAAAAATAAGAACCTTAAACAACTCTACAAGAAATTCAAGATTAAACAACATTGGTCCTCCATTTACTTCCCACAAGGAAATAGTCAAGCAGAGGCATCAAACAAAACCATTCTTAAAATGTTGCATAGAACAGTTTACAAGAATGGTAGAGATTGGCACTTACAGATAAATCTGGCTTTGTGGGCCTATAGAACAAGTATTCGTACTCCTACTGGGGATACTCCTTTTGCCCTTGCATATGGCGCTGCAGCAGTGTTACCTTTGGAGGTTGAAATTCCTTCACTTCGAGTTTCCCTCCAAGGTCTAGTTATAGATGAAGACTACCATGCCATGAGACTCCAAGAGTTAGAAATTCTAGAGGAGAAACTTCAAGCATCATTTGACCATATGAGGGTTTATCAAAAGCGCATGTCCAAAGCCTTAAAAAAAAGGTTCTCCCTAGAGAATTCCAAGTGGGAGATCTTGTCCTACGTGAAAATCTCAAGAACCAACAACATAGAGATCAAAAGGGCAAATTTGAACCTAATTGGCTTGGACCTTACATCATTACAACAAATTTTGGGACAGGTGCTTACTTACTGTCTATAGAAGAGGGAGAGCAGCTCCCTGATCCTATCAATGTCTTGCACTTGAAGAAGTTCTATCCATGATGCCCATTCTGTCTGGCGGCATCATTTGTACATAATTATTAATCCTGAAAAAATCTAAAAAATGAAATATTGTCAAAAATTCTAAAAATCAGAAAATGTCTTGAAAAAATGATCATCTTAGTGAAAAACTAGCAATGGGTGCTTTGATGTATCTCAAATAAATTATATTTTCCAAAAATACATTAAAAAATCAAAAAATTAAAAAAAAATCAAAAAATCAAAAAATTCAAAAAATTCAAAAAAAGGAAAGAAAAAGTGCCTTGGTGAAAACCTGGAAACAGACGCCTTGGTAGCAAAAATTAAATTTTTTTTTAAAAAGTCCTAAAAAAATAGAAGAAAAAAATGAAAAAAATGAATGAGAAAAAATTGTAATAAAATCCAAGTGGTGAAAACCTGGAAACGGGCGCTACTTGAGGCCTTTGCACCCCTATTTCTTAGCGCATGTCCGCGACACTTAGCCTTTCTCCATCATGCCTTGTCCTTGTTTCCTTGGTTTGGAATTGGTCTTTGTCTTTGTCTAGGGGGCATAACTGTGTTAGCTTTGGTCTCTTGGATGCGTTAGTCTTTAGGACATCTCACAAATGGTGTTTTTCAACACCACCTCAACAGTATTTTTTAATACAACCCCTGACATCGAGTGGTTTTCAACACTTATCAGTTTGGTCTTACCCAGTTTTGTCATGTGATCTTACCTGCTTGCGAGCATTTGATCCTTATCCTCGGAACTCAATATCAGTTAACACATTTAATTTTTTGAACGCAACACTTAATGCTTGAGCTATGTCATGATCTTTTCTTTGTGTGCTGACTGTTATTCATTTTCGTTGAGTTTCCTTGTCTAATAAGTCTCTCCAGGATGCCTAGCTAGAGGACTTGGGGCATGAAACATGTTTTTATTTGCTTCCTGCTTTATGCTTCACTGCCTTTGCACAACCGTTCTGATGGTCATCCTGGCCTCTATGCCTTGATGCAAGCGTGGTTTTTCTATATTAAATTGGGTAAGCTAACATCACAGACATCTTGACCTTTATGTCTTTGATGCTTATGTTAGAGTCTTTCCACATTCCAATCTGATATAAATCACATTCATATCTTCATAGTTGCACTTCTGACTAGTGATGATTGTATAATTTTTCGATGTCCCTTAATAATGGCCCAATGATGAAAATAAGTTCCTTAACATTCTCTAATGAATGATGAACACAAAGTCCTATGTTACTGTTGCTCTATTGCAAGTAAACCTTTGCATTTTCATGTAGCTTGCATTGTTAGACCTCATGTTAGTTTGCATTTTTGGGCTGCATTATGAGTTTGAGAGGGTTTTTCCTTCATCTTTCTTGTGGACTTATAATCAATTGTGATCACGTTCTGATCTTCATTTTCTTATCTTATTTCGTGATCTTAATCAAAATTATCTATCTTAAACAGTTGATTACTTTTGGGGCATTTTTTTCTTAAGGAAAATTATC
The DNA here is from genome assembly GCA_018584345.1 of Thuja plicata. NCBI lineage: Eukaryota > Viridiplantae > Streptophyta > Pinopsida > Cupressales > Cupressaceae > Thuja > Thuja plicata. The sequence continues at coordinate 6,828,482 of MU227244.1, forward strand.
TTTCTTCTCTCCATTTCTTTCCACTGCTTCCAAACTCCTATCTTCCATTCGCTTTCACCCCACTTTTTTTCTTCTAATTCAACCTTGGGGCATAATCTTTCATACTTGATGATCTACCTTGGTTTTGTGATTTTTATATCTTTCATCTTACATCAAGAACCTTATTTTTAATTTGATTTGATCAAATTTATCAAATTGTTGTTTCTGCTCTATCTCATTTTGATTTCAATCTCGAGGGGGCAATACCTATCAAACTTGAATCCTTGATTCAACTTTATCAATCCTATCATTTGTTTTGCTCGGGGCAACCTTCCTTTAGATTCTTATCTCGGACATGTCAATTGCTTATTTACAATGGTGTCAGCCTTGTTTTTTTTGCAAACAACTTATCTTTATTCTGATGTCAATTACTTATTTACAACGGTGTTGATATCTGTGTTGTTTTGTGATCCCAAATTGATCTCACACTTCAACTGCATTCTTTGACTACATGTGTTCCCAGAATGATCACACATTAGTATAAGAGGGGCAAATGTATGCACCCTAAAATGGTCTCCTAGACTATGGGCCCCATTTATTAATTTATCAATTTATCAAATTCATGAATCAATGATTTGCAACTTTTTCAATTCAAATCAATTTCCTTGATCAAATCATAATTAATTCAATTATTTCAATATTTCCTAAGGTTTGATCATTTTTAATTAATTAAAATATTTAATCTCCCTTTTAATTAAATAAAATTCATCTTATTTAATTAAATTAAATTCCTCCTATTTAATTAAATAAAATTCTTCTAATTTATTTAATTAAAAGAAAACCCCCCTTTTAACTAAATAAATAAAAATCCCCACTTAAAGCACTTTATTTGATGAAATAGGAAATAAATTAAATAAAAATTAAATAAAGTTCTTTTTTCTACACATCTTCCTAAGTGGTGGGCTTTTTGCCTCTTAATCATAGCCTTTGATTTTTGCCTCTTAATCTCTACTGTCCATTTCTCTTTATAAGGAAACATCTCCTTCTCATTTCATAATCAAGATTTTATGCTATTGTTATGTTGCAGGTTTGGAGAGAACTTTTGGAGGAGATTTTGAGCACTTGAGCTTGGATATTGCAACTTCTCTCTTCTTGTCTTCTTCTTTCATTCCTCATGACAATCTATTTAGATTAATTTTTCACTTGCATGTTAGATTAGATTCATGTTTCCTTTCGTAGATTAATCTTGCATTTGTATTTCCTTTCAGAGAATAATCATGCATTGTTATCATATAGATTAATTTCCTTTCATGCATTGTTATCATATAGATTAATTTCCTTTCTTTCATTGTTATCATATAGAATAGCTTCCATTTTCATTTCCATGCATACTTGATGATCATGGAGACTAGCATTATTTATTTTCCTCTTTGAATCTCTCATTTTATGGTGTACTTGCATGGGCACAAACTAGGTCAATCTGAGGGCCTCCATTACAAACCCTTGCACTCCATGAATAAAGAGCTATGAGTCACCATTTGAGACCTCATTTTTGAGAAATCTTGGATATAATGATTCATAGAAGTGTGACACATTTTTAGCACACACATCCGAGGTAGAAAAAATCTGAGAGCTACACTACCATATTAAACAAAATTGCAGATACAAGCCAATGCGACGACAATTCTTTAATAGCATATCAAAGATTCATGATGGGAATAATTGCAGACCGTGACATTGGAGCACAAGAGACATATCACATGCTAAAAAAATTTCCCCTTGCAAGTTTCAGTCACTCCATTTCTTTGAATGTCAGCAAAAATTTCCTACATAGAATCAACAATTCAAACAATGAAGAAGAATTGACCACCACTTATATCCAGTCCTACATAGAACGACCCCCTGAATTAGAGTTTTTATCTCTCATTCAAACAAACCAAATGTACTCATACTCTTCTCGGCACAAAAAGAATCAATAGAAAAAGAGAAAAACCAATGCAATTGTCAATGTGTACCCTCATTTCAACAACATTCCATAAGAAAATAATGAAAACTATGAGGCATTTTGCTAGAGTGAACTCCTACACTACAAAAACTTTTGCCACATCCCAACAGACATTGGCATTACAAAAGAAAACATATTCACAATTGGAAATCACTACAAACAATTACTCACCTTGGCACATTAATAGAATTACAAACACGCCCACAGATGTAGATCAAGATGAAAGTGAAAATAATGATCTCCAAGTTTATTATGCCACAAACCTATATGAATGAGAGTTACTGTCCCAAATGGGTGCCTCCAAAAACTTTAACATAAATGAGCTTGATATGCTTGGCAGACGAGACATTGATCTTAATCATCCATGGAATACAAACAACATTTTTGAAGAACTAAATGAATTTGCTACAAAATTCATAACTAAAAGAAAATTACAAACAAATATTGTACAATTACATTCAGAAATAACACATCCAACCTACCACCTTTCCCGCAAACAACAACTCACATTAGACATCATCATTAAACATCATATGAAACCACTTCAAAAAGATCCACTGCGCATGATTATCCAAGGGACTACATGCACTGGAAAGTCATACTTAATTGTCTGTATTAGTAAAAACATAAACATGGGGGTAAAAAACTGATAAAAAAATTGTTACTCGCACTTGCGCCTACATGAGTTGCTTCTTATAACATACAAGCCACAAAAATCCACACATGCCTCTGAATTCCAATAAAAGATATGCATCCATTACAAGCCAATCTTTAACAAATCTCCGAGAAGACTTGAAACATGTAAAATACGTTCTTATAGACGAAATGAGCTTCCTCAAACCAAAAATACTCATGAAAATAGAGAAACGTTTACGTGAGGCTTTTCCCCATAACCAACAACAAACATTTGGTGGAATTTCCATCATTCTCATTGGTGACCTAGGCCAACTACCACCATGAATGGATATCCCAATAAATGTGTCACACTCTAGAGCCGTCATACTTTGGAACACATTTACTATTGCAATTACTTTGGACATAATGTTTCGTCAACAAGGCCAAAGTCACTCCCAACAATGCTTTCGAAAAATTGTATAAAATATAAGAGATGCTCAACCACTAAAAGATGATTGGGAGACACTCATGAATCAGATAAACAAATTGCTATCAACCAAACAAAAAGAGGACTTCGACATATCGACCCATATATTTTCTACCAATGACTGCGACAAATTACATAATAGAAATATGCTTAAACAATTGAACCTCCCAATTGCAATTAATTTTACTCAAAATTATGCACAAAACTATTCTGATCATAATGAAGATGGCCAACTTCAGTAAGAGGTCCTTCTATGCATAGGCCAACAAATCATGTTAACAACAAACCTATAGATACAAATTGGACTTGTAAACGGATCACTGGGACAAATTACATCTATCGTCTATGATACAAATACAAGTCCTCCAGAACTACCAAACTATGTTATTGTTCATTTTGAGAATTACAGTGGCGCAATATGGGATACACAAAACCCAAAAACATGTTCCCATCATCCTACTTACTAGAGGTAATCGTACACAACTACCATTAACTATGGCTTGGGCCATAACAATACACAAATCTCAAGGACTCACACTAAAAAAAACAACTATAGACATTGGAAAAAATGAGAGGCAAGGATTGACATTCACAATAATATCAAGAGTCAAATCTATTGACAACCTTTGGATAGAACCACCATTCTCTTTTGAAAGATACTGCAAAATGGAAAACAACAAATACACAACTGCCAGGAAAAAAGAATAAGCACGTCTACAATTACTATCACCCTTTCCACAAAGGTAACCACACTTTTTTTTTCATTATTTCAAACTATGCTCTATTGCTCCACTTATATAAACAATTGTATAATCACATTTTTCTTTTAAATTTACTGATTACTTCTTTAACTAAACTACAGAGAAACAATACATCATTCTTTAAACAACATCCATCCTCACAATTCAAAAGCTACAGCTATATTATGTAAGTGCACATTTACAAATCTTCTTTTTCTTTCACTAAAATTGGTTCAACAATTTAACTATATTTAGTATTTATTATTGTTTCAAATTTATGTTTATTTTTGGATACTATATGGAAAAGTGATATATGCTTGACCAAATACACAAAAAACTAGCTGTGACATTCAACCACTAAAAGCTTCCACGAATTTAATATGAATATGGTGTTCTCTTGTAGATCAAACAACATCATTTGACGAATCATTTATTTTCTTTCAATATTTGCTTACAAACAAAAAATTTAGGACATGAATTAATGTTATTTTCTGTTTGCAACATTGTAAAAAACATACATATTCTTTCTTCACTATTTAGTAAACTTTATTCAGATCTTTATGGAAAATTGTTTTCAGATTTCGTATTATCTTTCCTATTTGTTCATTGTTTACTAAAGTTTATTCACAATTATATGGAAAATTAATTTCAAATTTCGTATTAACTTTCATTCACAATATTGAATTGTATTTTCTCACCTAACATTTATTTCCTTTCAATATTATGCAAAAAATCAAGAACAAATTTCACACATATCTCAACAAATATAACCTGCAAATAACCCTAGTAACCTAACATTTCTTAACTACCATTTCCACAATTCATTATATATACCATATTTCACCTATTTTAACTTTTAGCAATTTTTAAAATCCTATCTTATTGTGTGCTAAAAATGTGTCACACTTCTATGAATCATTATATCCAAGATTGCTCAAAAATGAGGTCTCAAATGGTGACTCATAGCTCTCTATTCATGGAGTGCAAGGGTTTGTAATGGAGGCCCTCAGATTGACCTAGTTTGTGCCCATGCAAGTACAGCATAAAATGAGAGATTCAAAGAGGAAAAGAAAGAATGCTAGTCTCCATGATCATCAAGTAGGTATGCAAATGAAAGCTATTCTATATGATAACAATACAAGAAAGGAAATTAATCTATATGATAATAATGCATGATTATTCTATGATTATTTTCTTTTAGTTATGAAGTTTGTAGCAGATTCATTTTGATCTTCAAAAATTTTGTTTGTATTCCATGGGTGATTAAGATCAATGTCTCGTCTGCCAAGCATATCAAGCTCATTTATGTTAAAGTTTTTGGAGGCACCCATTTGGGACAGTAACTCCCATTCATATAGGTCTATGGCATAGTCAACTTGGAGATCATTATTTTCACTTTCATCTTGATCTTCATCTGTGGGCGTGTTTATAATTCTATTAATGTGCCAAGGTGAATAATTGTTTGTTTGTAGTGATTTCCAATTTGTCACTATGTTTTCTTTTGTAATGCCAATGTATGTTGGGATGTGGCAAAAGTTTTTGTAGAGTAGGAGTTCACTCCATAAAAATGCCTCATAGTTTTCATTATTTTCATATGGAATTGTGTTGAGATGAGGGTACACATTGACAATTGCATTGGTTTTTCTCTTTTTCCATTGATTCTTTTTGCGTCGAGAAGAGTATGAGTACATTTGGGTTGTCTGAATGAGAGATAAAGACTCTAATTTAGGGGGTCATTTTGTGTAGGACTGGATATAAGTGGTGGTCAATTCTTCTTCATTGTTTGAATTGTTGATTCTATGTAGGAACTTTTCGCTGACATTCAAAGAAATAAAGGAGTGACTGCAACATACAAGGGGCAATTTTTGTAGCATGTGACATGTCTTTTGTGCTCCAATGTCACGATCTGCAATTATTGGCATCATGAATCTTTGATATGCTATTAAAGAATTGTCGTTGCATTGGATTGTATTTGCAATTTTCTTTACTATGGTAGTGTAGCTCTCAGATTTTTCTGCCTTGGATGTGTGTGCTAAAAATGTGTCACACTTCTATGAATCATTATATCCAAGATTGCTCAAGAATGAGGTCTCAAATGGTGACTCATATCTCTCTTTTCATGGAGTGCAAGGGTTTGTAATGGAGGCCCTTAGATTGACCTAGTTTGTGCCCATGAAAGTACACCATAAAATGAGAGATTCAAAGAGGAAAAACAAGAATGCTAGTCTCCATGATCATCAAGTAGGCATGCAAATGAAATCCATTCAATATGATAACAATGTAAGAAAGGAAATTAATCTATATGATAACAATGCATGATTATTCTATGAAAAGAAATACAAATACAAGATTAATCTATGAAAGGAAACATGAATCTAATCTAACATGCAAGTGAAAAATTAATCTAAATGGATTTCCATGGGGCATGAAAGAAGAAGACAAGAAGAGAAAAGTTGCAATATCCAAGCTCAAGTGCTCAAAATCTCCTCCAAAATTGCTCTCCAAACCTGCATCATAACATTAGCATAAAATCTTGTCCCTCAAATGAGAAGGAGAGGTTTCCTTATAAAGAGAAATGGACGGTAGAGATTAAGAGGCAAAAAGAAATGAGCAATGATGGAGATTAAATCTTGGTTGATCCATGTGCTCATATCTTCAAAAGACAAAATCAAAGACTATGATTAAGAGACAAAAAGCCTACCACTTTGGAAGATGTGTAGAAAAAGAAACTTTATTTATTTTTATTTAATTTATTTCCTTTTTCAACAAAGAGGAATTTAAGTGGGGGTTTTATTTAATTAAAAGAGGGATTTTCTTTTAATTAAATAAGATTATTTAATTTAATTAAAAGGGA
>MU227244.1:6836865-6861654 GCA_018584345.1 Thuja plicata
AGGACACTCAACAAAAATCAATAACAGTCAGCACACAAAGAAAATATCATGACATAGCTCAAGCATTAAGTGTTGTGTTTAAAAATTTAAGTGTGTTAACTGATACTGAGTTCCGAGGATAAGGATCTAATGCTTGCAAGCAAGTAAGATCACATGACGAAACCAGGTAAGACCAAACTGTTAAGTGTTGAAAAACACTCGATGTCAGGGGTTGTATTGAAAAATAAAGTTGAGGTGGTGTTGAAAAGCACCATTTGTGAGATGTCCTAAAGACTAATACATCCAAAAGACCAAAGCTAATACAATTATACCCCCTAGACAAAGACAAAGACCAATTATAGACCAAGGCAACAAGGACAAGACATGATGGAGAAAGGCTAAGTGTTGAGGACACACGCTAAGAAATAGGGGTGCAAAGGACTCAAGTAGCGCCCGTTTCCAGGTTTTCACCACTTGGATTTAATTACAATTTTTTCTCTTTCATTTTTTTTTATTTTTTTCTTCTTTTTTTTTTCAGGACTTTTTATAAATTTTTTAAATTTTTGCTACCAAGGCGCCTGTTTCCAGGTTTTCACCAAGGCACTTTTTCTATTTTTTTTGAATTTTTAAATTTTTGATTTTTTTTGTATTTTTGGAATATATAATTTTTTCGAAGATACATCAAAGCGCCTATTGCTAGGTTTTCACTAAGATGATCATTTTTTTTAGGACATTTTCTGATTTTTAGAATTTTTGAAAATATATCATTTTTTTTAAAGATTTTTTTCAAGATCAATAATTATGTACAAAGGATGCCCCCAGACATAATGGATATCTTACTCCCAAGCAAGATCACATTGTGCAGTCCCAATGTTTAGCAAGGTGGAGGACATGAGGGATTAAAAAGATGGTGGAAGAGATGGAAGAGAAGAGAATGAAGGAGAATGAAGGGACGAAATTCTCAAAGGAAAAATCCTCAAGAGTACCCAAGCTAAGGAAAAAGGAACATCATGTAAAGCACATTTGGACAAGAATGAAAGACCAGCATATGATAAGTCACAAAAGCGTAACGCAAGAGCAGGAAAGGATGCCATCCAAAAGAGTAAACATGTCAAGATGATTCATAATACCAAAGGGGAAAAGGATAGTGATAGGTAAAAATGAATGGAGGAAGATAGACATGAAGGCTAAACATGAAAGGAATGAAAGCAAGATCATCGTAAGATAGCTCACAAGATAGCCCAAATATTCATGTATAGATCAAAATTGTCAAGATCAAAGAGAGAATACAGAATGGATGAAAGATGTAGAAAAACTATGCATGATGCTTGATTGCCAGGTTTTCATCACGGTACCTATTCAAAGCACCACAAGGGAGTGGTTTTTTCCATAGGATGAAATTATTTCTCTTTAATTTTTTTTTCTTGTTTTTTTTTTTGAATTTTGAGTTTTTTGGAAGAAGGCAAGCTTTTTAGATAATGCTCCTTGAAAGGATAAACCATGATATACCACGATATGCTCAAATATGCTGATAGGAAAAGGAAGATGAAAGAGAAAAATGGAGGATAAGGTTTTATGCAAAGCGAGTGAGGTTGGAAGATAAGAGGAATAGACAAATGAGGAAAAAGGATAGAGGTAGAAGGATAGTGAAAGGGTAGACAGAAAGGAAGGCAAGATCAACATCAATACACACCTTGAAGGGTGGTGAGAGGATGAAGGAAATGTGGATGGAGGAAATGTGAATGAAGAAATACGTGAAGGAATATGGTGAATGGATAACAGAGGTTGCGGTTTAGGCGCATGGAATGAAAGAATGTTTTTGAAAGAAGATGAAGTGGAAGCCTTTGGAAGTTTGAATTCCAAATTCACTTGTTGCTCAACATGAGACTCTTTCAAGAGATAATTTGGAATCCATATAGTCATAGGCTTTTTATTTCTTTTTGACTATTTAGAGAGGATATCTTCAATGATGGATTTTGGAACCCATACTTGTCTTTCAATTTTCTTCTTAGATATCTCTTTTGACTTTATGCCCCCATGTCGATTAGAGGAGACATGGTGATCTTATTTTTTATATGGATTCTTGTATTGCTTCTTTTTACTGTATTGAACATTCAAGTTTCTTCCAAAAGACTTGGGACTTGTGGAGGAAGTAAAATAATATGACTGGTTTAGATGGGTGGATGGATGAAAATGATTCAAGGGTATGCATCTATGTTGATCTTGATGAAAGATAGGAGATGGAGGGACATAAGGACCCAAGATGTATGAAGAATTAGGAGGGTTATGAGGGGAAAGTGAAGGGACAGAAGGACCCAAGATGGAAGGAAAATTTGAAGCCCTTAGTATTGGTGGAGGAGGTCCAAGGATGGACATGGAAGATGCAAAAGGATAATCAATAAGTTCATCGGCATGTATATGACAACCAAGGATATTAGCATCTTTAGAGTGAGCATTAGGATTTTCAATAGGATCATGAACTTCTTGAATAGGAGAACCTTCTTTGATAGATTGTTTGAATCTTGGATAGACTTAGCAAGAGTAGAATGTGGAAGCAAACATGGAGTGGTAGAACAAGAAGATGGAATACTTTGATCTTGACAAGGATCTTTGGATAGCATAAGCGCATAATGTTCCTCTTGATTTTTAATAAGCTTAATATTGGAAGTAATAACACCATTTTTAATAACCTTAATAGAAGTATCATCTTTGGAAAGCGTAAGAGGGGTAAGGCTATTTTGATTGTCAATAATCTCAACGGTGTAATTAGTAACTTGATCTTGCTTAGGAGAAGACTTAAGACATGGTGGAATGAATGAGAAAGGGCGTGCAGGATCAAAAGAACCCTGAAACATATAAGAGACATCATGAAAAGGAATGGATGACATGGAGGTTTCTTGATCTTGATCTTTCTTTATGTTCTTTTCTTTATCATTTTTAGAGTCGCCTTGACATGGAGCCACTTTTAAGGATAAGGAAGCATGTTGGAATTGTATGGGAGACTTGGGAAGAGATGGGGAGGATTAGCTGAAGTAGGCATTATAGCATATAAAGGCTTAGTATCTTTAGGTTTAGAATTATTGATAGTATTTTCAGCCAAGTGAAGGTTAGCTTGATTTTCTTTAAGAGGTAGCCCTTGAGGACAACTATAGGAAATTGCATGAAAAGCATCAAGACCTTTGTTGGACGAAGGATTTGTAAAAGATTTGAAAAACTTGGAGACCTTAGGAAATGTTTGAGTATTGGAGGAAGTAGAGGATGGAAGGGAATCATCACAAAACAAAGGTTCATCATTAACATGATCTTTCTTGAGAGTGTAATCTTTATTTTCAACATGAGAGCTCTTAGAGGAGAGATTCTTATAGTATTTATATTTATAATAAGCATGGAAAGATTTCTCTTCCTCAATAGAAGTAAATGTATCGTCCAAGTATTGTTCACAAAAATCATCAAAGTCTCTTTCAAAATTAGAGTCATATGCATCACCATCACAATCTATCCAATGTGACAACCCATTACCAGTAACAACGAGCACACGACTAGGAGGATTCTTAGGAATAGAGGTGTCATAGGTATCACTACATTGTCCATCATCATAGTCATCAAAGATGGGAGTGTCACGCTTTGTGGAAGAGGCATCACAAGGATTGTCACGTTGCTCATTATGGTATGTCTTGAGAAGAGAAGTAAGACTCTTGGGAGAAGTAGAAGAAGAACAAGATCATGGAGAAGAGGAAAGTGAAGACCTAGTGGAGGAAGAAGACTTGGATGATGAGGAAAGATGAGAAGACTTAGAAGATGAAAGATGTTTGGAAGTAGGAGGTCATGAAAAGATAATGTGTATGATCCTAGCAAAGGCGTCTGATTCAACCAAATTTTTTTTTCTATTTTTGTCATAAATTTATTACCCATGTGATTTTTGGAGGAATAATACTCTTTGAATTAAGCAATGAGTTTGACATCATCTATTTTCAAGAGAGGTTCCATAACAAGATAGTTGAAATTCATGGTTCTGGAAGAGAAGTAATCAAGCATGGGAGTGACAAAAGAGATGAATAGAAGAAGGTAGACTAGATAATAAGAGGAAAATAAACAAGAATACATGAAGAGTTTAAGAAGAAGAGGAAAAAGTGTGAAGGAAGAAGAGAAATGATGGAAGTGTGAGACTAGGAAGACATCATGTGGAAGAAAGAAGACCAAGAGTCATTTTGTGAAACTTGATACCATTTATGTTCATTTGGATGTTGAGAAACATGTCATAGCACTTTTGGGGAGATCTATTGAAGTTTTTATCACTCGGGAACTCAGATTTGTTTGTTTTAATTGACCAACTAGATGCATTAACAAATTTTTATCATTAATCAGAAACGTAAGATAGCAATCATGGAGTTTAAGCAAACAAATGTCTTCAAACAATGAGCAAGGGACAAATCAAACTAGCATATGAAAAATAATAGTGTTGTAGTATTCTATTCCCTAAAGATTCTACTTGTGTATGTTCTCAAAATGTTTTTCAATCACACACATAGTCCTAGAAAAGAAAAAGTTGGTTGCACTATGGTTTGTAGTAATGGTCAACTCTACGAATTTTGCAATCTCAAGTGGGTGAAATCCAATCCCGCCGCATCAAGGTTTTGACACAGTCTGAGAATTTAATCAATTAGAAGCCGCTGAGGAGATTTGACAACCCAACAAGAGACCACACCTATGGAGATTTCTTCCACAAGGACATTTATATAGCGGTTGTTGCTACCATGGAAGAAATGGCTATTACCGCTTGAGGTTCCGTCCACAAGGTTTACCCAATAAATGGAATTTCCACTACAGTTAACCCTCTCTAACAAGGAAGACTCACAATATGAACCACATAGGGACTTGGTTCGGATTCAAGGGTTCCAAGTTTCTGATTCTCCCAAAAGGGAAAAGAGCATAATCCTCTAGCCTCTTCACCTCACCCAAACATAGCAAACAAGATTAATTGACCCAATTATTTTAAATAACCCCACCCAAGGTTTGTAAATAAAAAATAATGACCACCAATCTCAAGAGAGAAAGTACCATCAAAAGTTGAAGACCAAACCAAGTGAGATAATAACAAATCCTTCCCTACCTACAAGGGGATCTATTCTCAAGAAGAGCTTCACATGTAAGACAAGCGAATGAAGCCCACTCTCTCAAGATCACCAAAAATAGTGTTCATAGGGACTAATTACTATGTGAAACATATATGCAAGAAAACAAATCTAGGTTCATTCCTTTAGAGCCAAAAATTGGAAATGTGATCTATGAAAGAAAGAAACACTCAAGCTTAACACATCAAAGGTTTATTTTTATTTCCAAAGTCCAAATTTTATAGAGATGAAACAAAATATCTCAAGTCCAAAGCAACGTGCTTAGTAGATTTTACCTCATTGTTTCTTTTGTTGAGGCTTTTCCTCGAAAGTAAGCCACGAACTCTCCAACAAGCAAGACAAGCAAACAAGCAAACAAGATATGCAATGTATATTCAACTTATGAAAACCCTAGGGTTAGATCTAAAAATCAATTTTTAGGAATAATAATAACTAGAAAATAATTCAAATGACAACTCACATCATGCATTGAACCATGTGAAAAATAAATGTAAGCTAATTATTAAATGCCATTTTTTTTAATTTTGATTTTTGGCCTAGTCAACAAGATTGGACCTATATGACATGAATTCAGCTCCCAAACCCTAAATGTAGAAAAGTGACCCCTATTAAAAAATAGAGAGCTTTCCAAAAAATTAAATTCTTTAGCAATATTTTCTAATTTGTGCGCTAGGGACCTTATTTATCAAAACATACCAGTTTTTAAACATCAAATTTTTAAGCCATTATTTGTCATCAAAACAAAAAATATAGAGAACACACCCCCTATAGAATTCCAAGAGTTTTCCAGAAATGTAAATTTTTCCTAAAAAATCACTAATTTGCGACTAGAAACAAATTTTCATGAAAAATCATAAAAAAATTATAAATCACGGAAAAATGATATGAAAAATTTAATTTTCACACTGAGACACCTTTGACCCAATTCCAACCTGCAAAAAAAATTCAGACCAAAACTCCAAGCTGTTAGGGAGATATGATCAAATATTTCAAAAAACCCTAGGTTTTGTCTTCAACTCATCCTACACAAGGGTTAGGCTTGAAAAACTTCAATAAAATAATCATCTAAACATTAAAAATTTTGAATAAAATGAAGGAAAATCAGGAGCATCATGCCCCACGGTGGGCACCACAAATGTGTGTTAAAAATGTGTCACACTTCTATGAATCATTATGTCCAAGATTTCTCAAGAATAAGGTCTTGAACAACGACTCATAGCTGTCTATTCATGGAGTGCAAGGGTTTGTAATGGAGGCCCTTAGATTGACCTAGTTTGTGCCCATGCAAGTACACCATAAAATGAGAGATTCAAAGAGGAAAAACAAGAATGCTAGTCTCCATGATCATCAAATAGGCATGAAAATGAAAGCTATTCTATATGATAACAATGCAAGAAAGGAAATTAATCTAGATGATAACAATGCATGATTATTTTATGAAAGGAAATACAAATGCAAGATTAATTTATGAAAGGAAAAATGAATCTAATCTAACATGCAAGTGAATAATTAATCTAAATGGATTGCCATGGTGCATGAAAGAAGAAGACAAGAAGAGAGAAGTTGCAATATCAAAGCTCAAGTGCTCAAAATCTCCTCCAAAATTGCTCTCCAAACTTGCGGCATAACATTAGCATAAAATCTTGTCCCTCAAATGAGAAGGAGAGGTTTCCTTATAAAGAGAAATGGACGGTAGAGATTAAGAGGCAAAAAGAAATGAGCAATGGTGGAGATTAAATCTTGGTTGATCCATGTGCTCATATCTTCAAAAGGAAAAATCAAAGGTTATGATTAAGAGACCAAAAGCCCACCACTTAGGAAGATGTGTAGAAAAAGGACCTTTATTTATTTTTATTTAATTTATTTCCTTTTTCAAAAAAGAGGAATTTAAGTGGGGTTTTTATTTAATTAAAAGAGGGATGACACATGAAAGGGGAGGACAATATAAATATTCTAGTCACACAATAATTTTCCACCAAGAAATTTAAAGCATTGCCTGTCTTTTGCCTAGAAATTTGAAAGACCTTGAAGTTGTGATTATACGCCGAACAAACCTACAAGGAAAAAATTATGATTTCTATGTCAATAAACACAATGTTTTCAATGCACTAAATAAAAAAATCCAAAATGACCCATACTACAACAATGTTGATATTGACCTTGATGCACTCAACTTATTACCTAAAACAAGCATTGATATATCAAACGTGCTCCACAACTTGTCAATTGAATGTCTAGACACAACTACAACAATTGAATCTCAAACATCATTTGACGATAACTTAGACTTAAAAAATACATCCTCATTCATTCCCAAATTCCCAAATGGACAACGTGAGCTGCAAACCATTAAGAAAGTGCTAGGCTTGCAAACCAATGATCCAAACATCGTACCAGGGCCTGAAATCAATAACTCACCAATCAATGAATACAACACTAAGGGCCTGTTTAGCATGGCTTTCCCCACATTGTTCCCAAATGTAAGTGCACTCCCAATGAAACCTAGAACCAAACAAGTTCCCATGCATGAATATGCTTTGCATTTACTAAGGTACTATGATAACAAGTTTGGAAGACATGTCAGATTTTGCTATTTCATTTATAATGTAATTATGAGACACCGTAGCCAAAAAAATAGGTACAATTTTCCTTTAATAAAGCTTACAAGATAAGGTACCAAACACTATCGAAGCCCTTCGACAACAACTTCACAATATCCCTGACAATTAATTGGCTAATCAACTAATGCAATTTGGAACTTAATTAAGAGGAAATCAAGATTTTTGGAATAAAAGTCAAATGGACTTAATAACCATGATACAACAGTTAGGAACTCCTACACTTTTCTTCACATTAAGCTTGGCAGACACGAAATGGCCAGATCTACATACATTGTTCCAAAAAAATAGAAACCCAACAATACAATTATCGAGAAAAAACTTAATAGATAATATGTTCAAAACCCACACACAACATCCTTATACATTCACCAGAGATTCACAATCTTCCATGAAGAAATCATAGAAAAACTATTGGGGACAAAAGACTATTGGTATAGGTATGAGTGGCAACACTGGGGATCCACTCATATACATGGTTGTCTATGGCTTCCTAATTCACTAAACATGGACACAATCAATTGGAACAACAAATGTGAAGTAGAGCAGGAAAAAAACTTCTTTGACAAATATGTTTCTACTTGGAATCCTTGTACATAGGCCAACAGACAAAACATAATACATCACACCCTTAACGATGATCTTTTCCTACTAAACACTACTCAAATACTCTCCATGGATCCCCTGTTAGGTTATGAATATATATTGAATATTGTACAAAGACACACAAAGTGCACATAATATACATGTTTAAGGAAAAGAGGGAAAACATTAGAATGTTGCTACAAAGCTCCATGGCCAGAACAATCAAAATCAAACTTAACATGTGACAACAACGAGAACATAACTTACAGTGCCACAATAAATGATGATCGCCCCAACATCCACAACTCACAAATACTTGCAATATGGAGAGCTAATGTCGACTGTCAACCTGTCACTTCTAGAAGAGTTGTCCTCGACTACATCTCTAAATATGCATCTTGTATGCACCCTAAAATGGTCGCCTAGACTATGGGCCCCATTTATCAATTTATCAAGTTCCTGAATCAATAATTTGCAACATTTTCAATTCAACTCAATTTCCTTGATCAAATCATAATTAAATTAATTATTTCAATATTTCCTAAGGTTTGATCATTTTTATTTAATTAAAAGATTTAATCTCCCTTTTAATTAAATAAAATTCATCTTATTTAATTAAATTAAATTCCTCTCATTTAATTAAATAAAATTCTTCTAATTTATTCAATTAAAAGAAAACCCCCATTTTCATTAAATAAATAAAAATCTCCACTTAAAGCACTTTATTTGATGAAAAATGAAATAAATGAAATACAAATTAAATAAAGTTCATTTTTCCACACATCTTCCTAAGTGGTGGGATTTTTGCCTCTTAATCATAGCCTTTAATTTTTGCCTCTTAATATCTACCATCCATTTCTCTTTATAAGGAAACCTCTCCTTCTCATTTGATAATCAAGATTTTATGCTATTGTTATGTTGCAGTTTGGAGAGCAATTTTGGATAAGATTTTGAGCACTTGAGCTTGGATATTGCAACTTCTCTCTTCTTGTCTTCTTCTTTCATGCCCCATGGTAATCTATTTAGATTAATTTTGCACTTGTATGTTAGATTAGATTCATGTTTCCTTTCATAGATTAATCTTGCATTTGTATTTTATTTCATAGAATAATCATGCATTGTTATCATATAGATTAATTTCCTTTCATGCATTGTTATCATATAGATTAATTTCCTTTCTTGCATTGTTATCATATAGAATAGCTTCCATTTTCATTTGCATGCATACTTGATGATCATGGAGACTGGCGTTCTTGTTTTTTCTCTTTGAATCTCTCATTTTATGGTGTACTTGCATGGGCACAAACTAGGTCAATATGAGGGCCTCCATTACAAACCCTTGCACTCCATGAATAGAGAGCTATGAGTCGCCATTCGAGACCTCATTCTTGAGCAATCTTGGATATAATGATTCATAGACGCGTGACAAATTTTTAGCACACATTTTTGGCACCCACCTTGGGGCATGATGCTCCGACTTCTTTCATTTTATTCATATTTTCATATTTTCTAATCTTTATATGGTTATTTTATTGAAGTTTTTGAAGCCTAACCCTTGTGCAGGATGAGTTGAAGACAAAACCTAGGGTTGTTTTGTAATATTTGTTCATACTCCCAAATGGCTTAGATTTTTAGTCTGAATTCTTTTTTGCAGGTTGGCATTGGGTCAAAGGTGTCTCAGTTTGAAAATCAGATATTTTGGATTATTTTTCCGCGATTTATAATTTTTTTATGATTGTTCATGAAAATTTATTTTTGTTCGTAAATCGGGGAATTTTTTGGAAACATTTACATTTCTCGAAAGCTCTTGGAATGCTACAGGGGGTATGTTCTCTGTGTTTTTTGTTTTGATGACAAATAATGGCTTAAAAATATGATCTTTAAAAACTGGTCTATTTTGATAAATAGGGTCCCTAGGGCACAAATCAAAAAATATTTGTAAAAAATGTATATTTTTGGAAAGATCTCTGGTTTTTAACAAGGGCCTCTTTTTTGTATTTAGGGTTTGGGATCCGAATTCATGTAATATAGGTCCAATCTTGTTGACTAGGTAAAAAATCAAAATTAAAAAAGGACATTTAATGATTAGCTTGCACTTATTTTTATATGGTTCAATGCATGATGTGAGTTGTCATTTGGATTATTTGCTGGTTATTATTGCTCCTAACATTTGATTTTAAGATCTAACCCTAGGGTTTGCATAAGTTGAATATACATTGCATATCTTGTTTGCTTGTTGGAGAGTTCGTGGCTTGCTTTCATGGAAAAGCTCAACAAAAAAAACAATAAGGTAAAATATACTAAGCGTGTTGCTTTGGACTTGAGGTATTTTGTTGCATCTCTATAAAATTTGGATTTTAAAAATAAAAATGAACATCTCATGTGTTTAGCTTGAGTTTTTTCTTGCTTTCATAGATCACATTTCCAATTGGTGCTCTAAGAATGGACCTAGATTTGCTTTCTTGCATATATGTTTCACATAGTAATTAGGCCCTATTAATACTATTTGTGGTGATCTTGAGAGAGTGGGCTTCATTCTCTTGTCTTACATGTGAATCTCTTCTTGATGATAGATCCTCTTGTAGGTAGGGAAGGATTTTTTTTATCTCACTTGGTTTGGTCTTCAACTTTTGATGGTACTTTCTCTCTTGAGATTGGTGGTCATTGTTGTTGATATACAAACCTTGGGTGAGGTGATTTAAAATTAGTGGGTCAATTAATCTTGTTTGCTATGTTTTGGTGAGGTGAAGAGGCTAGAGGATTATGCTTTTTTCCCTTTTGGGAGAATTAGAAACTTGGAACCCTTGAATCCGAACTAAGTCCCCATGTGGTTCTTATTGTGAGTCTTCCTTGTTAGAGAGGGTTAACTGTAGTGGACACTCCCTTTATTGGGTAAACCATTTGGATGGAACCTCAAGCGGTAATAACCATTTTTTCCATGGTAGCAACAAATGCTATATAAACATCCTTTTGGAAGAAATCTCCATGTGTGTGGTTTCTTGTTGGGTTGTCAGATCTCCTTAGTAGCTCTTGATTGATTAAATTCTCAGAATGTGTCAAAACCTCGGTGCACCAGGATTGGATTTCACCCACTTGAGATTGCAAGTTGCAGATTCAAACCATTACTAAGAACCATAATGCAACCAACTTTTTATTCTCTAGGACTATGTGCGTGATTGGAAAACATTTTGAGAACATACACAAGTAGATTTTTTAGGGAGTAGAAATAATACGTCACTATTCATGATCATGTGCATGGTTTCTTTGTCCCTTTCTCATTGTTTAAAGACATTTTTGAACTCCTTGATTGTTGTCTTATGTTCCCGATTCATGCAAAAAACCTATTAATGCATCTAGTTGGTTATTTAAAATGAATAAAACAAAGTTCTGTGTCCTTCCCTCGTACGAGAAAACTGTTTCTTTGCGCGGCTCGTTGTGTTTCATCGCACGACACTGTGCGAATCATCGTGCCATATCCTGCATGTTACTGTCAAATTTGTTGTCATTCTATCACACCAATATGCTATTTCATCATGCCAGACTTCAATATTTTGTGCGGTCCTGTGACAATCCTTGCACGAAAAAGCTTTTTGTCACGCGAATTTGTCCTCTATTGCTATACCAGTGAGCTGTTTGCTGTCAATTTTGAGATTGCTTAGCCTTTTGTCCTGTCATTTTCCAGTTTCCTTAGTTGATCTGGGTCAGATTAGGCAACTTAGCCCATTGTTAGAAGCTTGGTTAGCTTTGGATTCTTGCGTTTTGACCTCTTGGATTAGTAATATTTGATTTCACAAGTGACCTTGCTTGGAGTTTGGTGAGCTAGAAACCATCCTTGCTGAAAAGATAAACCTTTAGATTATTTGATAACACACTTAGAGAGTTTTGGTAATCTCTTGTCCATCTATTTTCATATATTCAAATTCAATCAATATAATTTGGGTAAGATCATCCTCCTAATCCATATGTGCTAGGATACTTATCCAAAATGTGGGCACCTCTGTGGTAGTGTTGGCTTACGCCTCTTGCAAATTATATCTTATCACCTCTTTTGGACAAGTTAATACCTTTAATATCCTAGTTTTGTACCAACGTCTCTTAGGGTCATCCTATCAGCTAGTGATTTTTCTTTAATGCCAGTTACAACAAGATATCAAGTAAATAAAGGAAAATGACCTCAAGTGGTCTTCAACCAATTAACCTTAGTAGAAAATCAGCAAAAATGTAAGGGAAAAGAACCCATATTTGATCAATCACCTAGGAAGAAATCAAAATTTTGGTTTGATTCCAAGAGTCACCTTAGTGAGTTGGGCACCCCCTTAGCATCTTCTCACTCTTCTATGAATATGAGTTACACAATGACTCGACGTGAGAGAGAAGACATGGATAAATGTCTCGATGATAAATTTGTGAAGCATAGAGATGCTATTTCATTTGGTGGTTCCTCTCATAATAGCTGACCAACTTCACCCCTTATCTCAACAAGATATCTAGATGCACACCAAAGGTTTGAGAGAGAGAGAGAGGTAAAATCCAAGCTTATGAAGATGAGTTATAATGACATGAGAACCAAGGAGATGAAATTTATGACACTTATGTTAATGCAACCTATAACAACAACTTGTTTAGAAATTCAAGACCAAGTTCACCACTCAAGACATCTTCAGGATACATGAGTGAAAGACTCAAGAAGATTGAGCATGAAAAGAAAGCCTTCCTAGATGAACAAGCTGCAGAGGAAGAACAAATTAGACTCCTCGAGTTGGAGAGACAGACTTTGGTAGAAATTGAAAAGAAATCCTTTCAAGAACAACAAGATATACTCTTGGCTCAAAAACTCAATGATCAATTCAACAACATGCGTGTTAGTGGTGGAAACAACTCTCCTCCATCCACTCCTCCTAAGACTCCACAAAGTGGGAGACATTCAAGATCACCATCATGATCTCCTAGCCCTAGAGGAAGAGGGGATTCTAGACATGATCATTATAGGAGATGAACACCTC
This sequence comes from Thuja plicata, assembly GCA_018584345.1. Taxonomy (NCBI): domain Eukaryota; kingdom Viridiplantae; phylum Streptophyta; class Pinopsida; order Cupressales; family Cupressaceae; genus Thuja; species Thuja plicata. The sequence continues at coordinate 6,850,183 of MU227244.1, forward strand.
CTAGGAACTCAAGGAAACCTTCACAAAGTGCTTTTCATGGTTCACAGTATGGGGGTAGTAGCTCAAATTTTGAATGCAGCTCCCAAGACTTTATTAAAATGCAATAAGAACCACTTTTTCAATAGTACATGGAGAAATATCTAGAGAAAAATAAAGAAAAGTTCCTAGAGAGTTTAATCAACAAGGGTGCTAGAGTCCCCTATAACTTTTTTGTGGACATGAAAATCAAGAAGCAAGGTTCATCTCAAGAGGAGGTGATCAAAGAAATTAAGAGCATGACGGAAAAGGTCTTGGCGCCTTAGAATTCTTTTTCATTGGATTCAATTTGTCCTAATCCTTTTGATAAGAGTGTTGACATGAAAGAGTTCCCTAGAAAGGTTGAAATTCCTCAATATGACAAATATGATGGCAATGGAGATCCACATTATCATGTGTGCAAGTTTTATACCACAAGTTTTGAGTTCTACCAAGACAAATCGTATCTTAAGAGATTATTCCCAAGGAGTCTAAAAGGTCAAGCAATGGAATGGTTCACCAATATAACTCCCCCCATCAAGAATTTCAAAGAGCTTGTTCATAGGTTTGTTCAACATTTTGCATACAATATTTCAAGATCTATCACCATGTTGGACTTATGCAATTTAAAACAAAATCAAGGGGAATCCTTTGTTACTTTCTTGCAAAGGTGGATACGACAATGCTCTCGATATTCTAGAACCATTCTTGAAAATGAAAAGATTTATATCCTTGTTAGCAATTTTGTTCCTGAAATGTGGTATTAAGTTAGAAAAATGGTTTTTGATTCCTTTGATACCATGGTTGAAACCACATGTAGGATTGAGGATGTTTTAAAAGAACAAGGAATTTTGACCAAACATGGAAACAACAAAAACAATGGTCAAAATAACAACCCTAACAAGGATAAGGGAAGGAACTCACAATGGAATAAGATCAAACAAGTGGTTAATGATGGATTTGTGGATTCCTCCCAACACAAGGATCAAAATGTGCTTTCTTTGTCTAGTGTTTTTCAAGCCATGAAGCTCAACATATCTAATCAACAAGAGAGTAAGCCAAGATACCAAGATAAGCCTAAGAGAGAAAGATGTCAATTTGCAAAACTTGGTGATTCATATGAGGATATTTTGAAGATGCTCATTGCCAACAATCTTGCACATCCTCAAGAACCTGCAAAATTTCATATACCTGATGTTAAGCCGCATTGGTGGGATGAGAAGGCCTTTTGCATATGTCACAATGGTATTGGACATAACATTGAAAAATGCTACAAAATCAAGCATGTTATTCAAGATCTCATTGAGAATGGAAAGCTTAAGATAGATGGATTTAACACCAATTCCGATCACAAGGCATTCAAGGAACCTTTTCCCAAGTATGAGAAGGGGGAAACCTCTAAAGTTAAGAATGGCAAAGCTGAGATCAACTACAATTACATAGATGCGGAGAATACTATCAACATGCTTGGCCTTGTAGAGGAAAATGTCAACATGATGAGGGGAAAAGATCCTTATGGTTATGAATCTCCTCTCATCTTTGATGAAGAGCCCATTGTGGTGCTAAGGGGCCCCAACTCTGGAGCATCATCCCAAACTCTTAGTGTTGTTACAAGAAGTCAAGGTCCCATTGTCATTAGGGGACCCAATTCTAGTCAGTCAAGTAAACCTAAGCAAGTGGCATCCAAGAATGTCATCTTAAAGCCAACAGTTGATCCTAAGTCAAACTACAACCAAATTGATTAGTTACAAAGAACCCCCACTCAGATTTCAATCTTTGAGCTTTTAGAGTTTTCTCCAAGAAACAAGCAAGTCCTTATGGATGCTTTGCGCACAACAAACATCCCCAACAACTTAGATGTTGATAAATTCAAAAACATAGTTAATCACATTGCTATCCCTCATTACCTTACCTTTACGGAGGATGATGATAAAGCGTTGAGTCACCCACACAATATTGCTCTCTATATTGAGGTCATGATCCATAGAACCCATGTTAGACACGTGTTGATAGATGGGGGTGCTGGGCTGAACATTTGTTCCTTTAGTTTGTTAATAGAGTTGGGATATTCTGAAAAAGTCATAGATACTAGAAAAGGGATCACTATCAAAGCCTATGATGAGATGGAAAGAATTTCCAACTGGTTGGCTATGCTTCTTGTTAGGATTGGCCCTGTTGAAAAAGACATTTTATTTCAAATAGTTGATGATGGACCCCTTGCGTATAATATCTTACTTGGTAGACTGTGGATTCATGATATGCAAGTAGTTCTGTCTACCTATCATCAATGTGTTAAGTTCCCCTACAATGGAATAGAGATTTGTATACAAGGGGATAACACTTTATCTATTAATTCAATTTCAACAGGAACTCATGTTCCCCTCAATAGAGAAGCAGAAGATTTTGATGCAACCTTAGTTGAATGTAAAGACAAGCTTAAGTCAATAGACCTTGGCATGGGGGGTATCAACTCAACTCCCTCACAACACTGCCAGTCTCGCCTTGGTCTTGTGGAAACCCCTCACAAGAAAATAAACCTTCTTCTTCAGCTATGACATTATTTGGCATGTTTGTAGGGTCATTAGTGCCTATCCAAGATTAGAAAGAAGAGGGTATGATTTCCTCAAAAATATGGGCTATCCTAGACATGGCCCTCTTAGTCACAGATTAGATGCTAGAGTTGAACCTCTTGAGCATGCTCTTTTTGGACATAAGTCTAAGAAGCCAGGTTGCCTAGGATTTGAGAATTATAACAAGCGCACTAATCCTATCTTTAAAGAGTCGGATAGCAATAATGAACCATAATATGTTCCTAATTTGACAAACCAATAGGACATGTGTGAAGATTGGGTCCCTTCCACTAATCTCCTTTGGGGAGATTCTGATATTTTAGTCACTCATGTGTCAGTTGCAACTTTAGAACAGGAATCAGATGTAGAAGATCCTCATGGAGAATGCCAACATAGGAATCTTGCTTGTTTAATGGAAAGAGAAGGTGCTACTCTAGATGCTACTAAACCTTCCACATCAAGATGCCCAAAACCTTCATGGTGTAAGCATCCTAGTCGCAGTTCAGACACAAGTTCACATGAGTATGAATGAGACTCCTTCTCAGAGTTTTCCACGGTTGATATTGATATTGATGTTATTCACACTTATAGCTCCCAACCTAAGGTAGCTGACGAGTCATGTGTAGGATTAGAGGATTTGAACCCATGTGTTGCCTTAGTGGATGATTCTTCACTTGTTAGGATGAATCCCTATTTTGGTAGCTTAGAAGGATACTTTCCAGACTCTGAATTTTCAATAACCAACAATAATATCATTCACATTTATAACCTTGAGCCAGTCATTGACTTGCCTCTTGTTCATCCTGAACTCATTGATTGGTCCCAGTGCTATCAAGAACTTGAGCTTTTAACATTCAAAAATGATTATGAGATAGCCTGTTACCTAAATTCCCTTGAACACGTAGTCTCTTCCACCAGTGAACCTACTACCAGCATGAAAGAGCCAAACATAGGAGTTCTGATGGCAAAAACCACTGTGTGGCGGTGTCAAAACCAAAAAAAGTAAAAATAAATGACGTATCCAAGGGTGAAAACCTCTCTAAGGTGCCTAAGGATGAGGTACTTGTTCATCTCCCTAGCTACTTTCAAGATTGATCTTCAGTTCTTTTTGAACCAACACAAGCAGTCAATTTGGGTAGAGATGAGCCTCCACAAATAGTACACTTGGCTGAGTCCTTGTCACCTCAAGAAAAAGAAGCTTACACTAAGTTCTTACAGAAAAAGAAGATCAACTTTGTGTGGTCTTTGGTTGGACATCAATATTATTATGCATCACTTGTCCATAGCTCCAAATTTCAAACCGGTTAAACAAAAATTGAGAAAGATGCATCCTCACATAGCTCTCCTAGTCAAAGCAGAATTGGAGAAACTCCTTAGTGCAAAATTCATAAGAGCTATTGCCTATGCTGAATGGATATCAAACATTGTACCAGTTTCCAAACATGATAAATCCATTTGAGTTTGCACATATTTCAGAGATGTCAATAGAGCATGCCCAAAGGATGACTTTCCACTTCCCAATATAGACATAATAGTGGATATGACTGCAGGTTATGAGATTTATTCCTTGATGGATGGTTTTTTTGGGTAAAATCAAATTAAAATAGATCCTAAAGATCAAGAAAATACTACATTCACTTGTGCATGGGGTAACTATTGTTGGAATGTTATGCCTTTTGGATTAAGAAATGCAGGAGCCACCTATCAACGAGCTTTGACAACCATTTTTCATGACATGATGCATAAAAATATGGAAGATTATGTGGATGACACCTTGGCCAAGTCTAAACAAAGAGACACACACTTATATGATTTAGAATTCATTCTAGATCGCATGAAAAAATTTCAACTAAGGTTAAATCCTAAAAAGTGTGCATTTGGAGTCACCTATGGAAAACTACTTGGCTTCATCATTTCAGCAAAAGGAATAGAGGTAGACCCTGATAAAGTTCAAGCAATCATAGATATGCCACCTCCTAGAAACATTACTCAAATGAGGAGTCTTCATGGATGTCTTCAATCGATAAGGAGATTTATTTCACAATTGGCGGATATAGCTCAACCCTTCAACAAGAACTTACACAAGGGAGTCAAATGTGTTTGGAATGAGGATTGTCAAAAGAGAATAGATAAAATAAAGAAATATTTGGCAAATCCTCCTATTTTAATGCATCCTATCCCAGGGAAACCACTTATTCTATACATTTCAGTGACAAAATCTTCCTTGGGGGCATTACTAGCTCAGCTTGATGAAAATGGGACAGAAAGAGCAATATACTACATTGGCTGTACTCTTGTTTCATATGAGGTTAACTACACCAGCATTGAGAAAGATTTCCTTGCAGTTGTATTTGCCTCCCAAAAATTGATTCATTACATGCTTGCACACACTATACACCTCATAGCAAAAATACATCCACTCAAGTACTTTCTAGGTAAGGCTACCCTCACGGGTAGACTTGCTAAATGGATGATGATACTTTCAGAGTTTGACATAGATTATATTGAGCGAAAAGAAATCAAAGGACAAGCCATAGCATATCAATTGGCTGATTTACCAATACAAGATAATGCACCTATTCAAGTTGACTTCCTAGATGAGAACCTCATGTATCTGACTAAAAGAGCATGGAAGATTTTATTTGATGGATCCTTTATGCAAAACAGTTCAGGAGCTGGAGTATTTTTTTTCCTCCTCATGGGTACACAATCCCTAAGTCTTACAAATTATTATTCCCATGTACAAACAACATTTCTGAGTATGAAGCTTTAACAAATGGAATTAATATGGCCATTGAATGGAGAATCACAGAGTTACACATCTATGGGGATTCACAACTGATAATCAACCAAGTTAATGATGAAAATCAAACAAAATATGAGAAAATGGTACCTTACAAGAAAATGGTTGATTCCTTGAAGTGATACTTCACATTCATTACGTTTCAGCAAATCCCTAGAGCAAAAAACAAAGTACCTGATGCTATGGCTACAATTGCTTCACTCCTTCAGTTAGAGCAACATGAATCCAGATTTGAATTTCTGGTTGAAGAGCTACATCACCCTATCTATGAATCCCAAGAAAGCCATGTCATTTGTACCCTTTTTGGTCATGAAGCATCCCGTTATGGTGCCATTTACTCATACCTTCATGATGGAATTATTCGTGAAACCTTTAACCGATCTGAACACAGAAACCTTACCCAAAATGCCTCTCGCCATTCCCTTATCATTGGTGATTTGTATAGGAGGGGTCTAGATGGAACACTTCTTAGATGCTTATAAAAAGTAGAATCTAACCAAGTGTTAGTTGACATCCATGAGGGAATCTATGGGGGAAATTCTAGTGGTCTTTCAATGGTCTGAAGGTTGCTTAGGGCAAGGTACTATTGGACTACGATGCAACAAATTTTGAAAAGTCATGTGAAAAGTGTCAGAAACATGGTAACCTGATACATTCTCTAGGTAGGGAGCTCATTCCTTCTATATCTCATTGGCCATTTCAGCACTGGGCCTTTGATCTTGTTGGGAAGATTCATCCCAAATCATCAGGTGGACACAAGGTTATTATCACTACTACTGATTACTTCACTAAATGGGTAGAAGCTATCCCACTTTCTGTTGCCTCGGGCAAGACAATCTCTCTATTAATTCTAAATTGTATCATCTATCGATATGGAGTTCCTTCCAAGATTATTACTGACAACAGAGGCTAGTTCAAAAATAAGTACCTTAAACAACTCTGCAAGAAATTCAAGATTAAACAACATTGTTCCTTCATTTGATTCCTACAAGGAAATGTTCAAGCAGAGGCATCAAACAAAACCATTCTTAAAATGTTGCATAGAACAGTTTGCAAGAATGGTAGAGATTGGCACTTACAGATAAATCTGGCTTTGTGGGCCTATAGAATTAGTATTTGTACTCCTACTGGGGTTACTCCTTTTCCCTTGCATATGGCACTGAATCTGTGTGACTTTTGGAGGTTGAGATTCCTTCACTACGAGTTTCCCTCTAAGGTCTAGTTACAGATGAAGACTATTGCGCCATGAGACTCCAAGAGTTAGAACTTCTAGATGAGAAACATCAAGCATCATTTGACCATATGAGTTATTATCAAAAGTGCAAGTCCAAAGCCTTCAGAAAAAAGGTTTTCCCTAGAGAATTTCAAGTGGGAGATCTTGTCCTACGTGAAAATCCCAAGAATCAACAACATATAGATCAAAAGGGCAAATTTGAACCTAATTGGCTTGGACCTTACATCATTACAACAACTTTTGGGACAGGTGCTTACTTACTGTCTATAGAAGAGGGAGAGAAGCTCTCTGATCCTATCAATGTCTTACACCTGAAGAAGTTCTATCCATGATGCCCATTCTGTCTGGGGCCATCCTTTTTACATAATTATTGATCCTAAAAAAATCTAAAAAATGATATATTGTCAAAAATTTAAAAAATCGGAAAATGTCTTGAAAAAATGATCATCTTAGTGAAAACCTAACAATGGGCGCTTTGATGTATCTCAAAAAAATTATATTTTCTAAAAATACATAAAAAAAAAATTAAAAAAATTTAAAAAAAATAGAAAAAAGTGCATTGGTGAAAACCTTGAAACAGACGCCTTGGTAGCAAAAATTAAAAAAAATTATAAAAAGTCCTAAAAAAAATGAGAAAAAAATGAAAAAAATGAAAGAGAAAAAATTGTAATAAAATCCAAGTGGTGAAAACTTGGAATCGAGCGCTACTTGAGGCCTTTGCACCCCTGTTTCTTAACGCATGTCCTCGACACTTAGCCTTTCTCCATCATGCCTTGTCCTTGTTGCCTTGGTTTGAAATTGGTCTTTGTCTTTGTCTAGGGGACATAACTATGTTAGCTTTGGTCTCTTGGATGCGTTAGTCTTTAGGACATCTCACAAATGGTGTTTTTCAACACCACCCCAACTGTATTTTTCAATACAACCCCTGACATCGAGTGTTTTTCAACACTTGTCGGTTTGGTCTTATCCAGTTTTGTCATGTGATCTTACCTGATTGTGAGCATTTGATCCTTATCCTTGAAACTTAGTATCAGTTAACACACTTAAATTTTTAAACACAACACTTAATTCTTGAGCTATGTCATGACCTTTTCTTTGTGTGCTGACTGTTATTGATTTTTGTTGAGTGTCCTTGTCTAATAAGTCTCTTTGGGATGCCTAGCTAGAGGACTTGGGGCATGGAACATGTTTTTATTTTCTTCCTGCTTTATTCTTCACTTCTTTTGCACAACCATTCTGCTGGTCATCCTGGCCTCTATGCCTTGATGCGAGCGTGGTTTTGCTATATTAAATTGGGTAAGCTAACATTATAGTCATCTTGACCTTTATGTCTTGATGCTTATGTTAGAATCTTTCCACATTCCAATTTGATATAAATCACATTCATATCTTCATAGTTGCACTTGTGATTAGTGATGCTTGTGTGATTTTGCGATGTCCGTTAATAATGGCCCAATGATGAAAATAAGTTCCTTAACATTATCTAATGAATGGTGAACACAAAGTCCTATGTTACAGTTGCTCTATTGCAAGTACACCTTTGCATTTTCATGTAGCTTGCATTATTAGACCTCATGTTAGTTTGCATTTTTAGGTTGCATTATGAGTTTGAGAGGGATTTTCTTTCATCTTTCTTGTGGAATTTTAATCAATTATGATCACATTTTGATATTCATTTCCTTATCTTATTACGTGATCTCAATCAAAATTTTCTATCTTAAACTGTTGATTACTTTTGGGGCATTTTCTTTATTAAGGCAAATTCTCTTTCTTCTCTCCATTTCTTTCCACCGCTTCCAAACTTCTATCTTCCATTCACTTTCACTCCACTTTTTTTCTTCTAATTCAACCTTGGGGTATAATATTTCATGCTTGATGATCTACCTTGGTTATGTGATCTTTATATCTTTCATCTTTCATCTTACATCAAGAACCTTATTTTTAGTTAGATTTGATCAAATTTATCAAATTGTTGTTTCTCATCTATCTCATTTCGATTTCGATCATGAGGGGGCAGTACCTAACAAACTTCAATCCTTGATTCAACTTTATGAATCCTATCATTTATTTCACTTAGGGAAACCTTCCTTGAGATTCTTATCTCAGACATGTCAATTACTTATTTACAACGGTGTTGACCTTGTTTTTTTGTGTAATCAGCTTATCTTTGTTCTGATGTCAATTACTTATTTACAAAGGTGTTGATGTCTATGTTTTTTTGTGATCCCAAATCGATCTCACACTTCAACTGCATTCTTTGACTACATGTGTTCCTAGAATGATCACACATTAGTCAAAGAGGGGCAAATGTATGCACCCTAAAATGGTCACCTAGACTATGGGCCCCATTTATCAATTTATCAAATTCCTGAATCTATGATTTGTAACATTTTCAATTCAAATCAATTTCCTTGATCAAATCATAATTAATTCAATTATTTCAATATTTTTTCAGGTTTGATCATTTTTATTTAATTGAAAGATTTAATCTCTTTTTTAATTAAATAAAATTTATCTTATTTAATTAAATTAAATTCCTCCCATTTAATTAAATAATTTTTTTCTAATTTATTTAATTAAAAGAAAACCCCCTTTTAATTAAATAAATAAAAATCCCAACTTAAAGCACTTTATTTGATGAAAAAGGAAATAAATTAAATAAAGTTCCTTTTTCTACACATCTTCCTAAGTGGTGGGCTTTTTGCCTCTTAATCATAGCATTTGATTTTTGCCTCTTAATCTCCACTGTCCATTATAAGGAAACATCTCCTTCTCATTTGATAATCAAGATTTTATGCTATTGTTATGCTGCAGGTTTGGAGATTAATTTTGGAGGAGATTTTGAGCACTCGAGCTTGGATATTGCAAATTCTCTCTTCTTCTCTTCTTCTTTCATGCCCCATGGAAATCTATTTTGATTAATTTTGCACTTGCATGTTAGATTAGATTCATGTTTCCTTTCATAGATTAATCTTGCATTTGTATTTCCTTTCATAGAATAATCATGCATTGTTATCATATAGATTAATTTCCTTTCTCGCATTGTTATCATATAGAATAGATTTCATTTGCATGCCTAATTGATGATCATGGAGACTAGCATTCTTGCTTTTCCTCTTTGAATCTTGTGTTTTATGGTGTACTTGCATGGGCACAAACTAGGTCAATCTGAGGGCCTTCATTAGAAACCCTTGCACTGCATGAATAGAGAGCTATGAGTCGCCATTCGAGATCTTATTCTTGAGCAATCTTGGATATAATGATTCATAGAAGTGTGACACATTTTTAGCACACACATCCACTGTATTAGTAAAAACATAAACATGGGAGCAAAAAATGATAAAAATTTGTTACTTGCACTTGCGCCTACATGAGTTGCTGCTTATAACATACAAGCCACAAAAATCCACACATGCCTCTGAATTCCAATAAAATATATGCATCTATTACAAGCCAATCTTTAACAACTCTCCAAGAAGACTTGAAACATGTCAAATACATTCTTATAGACGAAATGAGCTTCCTCAAACCAAAACTACTCATGAAAATAGACAAATGTTTACGTGAGGATTTTCTCCATAACCAACAACAAGCATTTGGTGGAATTTCCATCATTCTCATTGGTGACCTAGGCCAACTACCACTATTAATGGATATCCCAATATATGTGTCACACTCTAGAGCCCTCATACTTTGGCACACATTTACTATTGCAATTACTTTGGACGTAATGTTTCGTCAACAAGGCCAAAGTCACTCCCAACAATGCTTTCAAAAAATCGTACAAAATATAAGAGATGATCAACCACTAAAAGATGATTGGGAGACACTCATGAATCAAACAAACAAATTGCTATCAACCAAACAAAAGGAACACTTTGACATATCGACCCATATATTTGCTACCAATGATTGCACCAAATTACATAATAAAAATATGTTTAAACAATTGAACCTCCCAATTGCAATTAATTTTTCTCAACATTCGGCACAAAACTATTCTGATCATAATGAAGATGACCAACTTCAGCAAGAGGTCCTTCTATGCACAGGCCAACAAATCATGTTAAAAGCAAACCTATGGATACAAACTAGACTTGTAAATGGATCACTGGGACAAATTACATCTATCATCTACGATACAAATACAAGTCCTCCAGAACTACCAAACTATGTTATTGTTCATTTTGAGAATTACAGTGGCCCAACATGGGATACACACAACCCAAAAACATGTTCCCATCATCTCAGTTACTAGAGGTAACCTTACACAACTACCATTAACTATGGCTTAGGCCATAACAATACACAAATCTCAGGGACTCACACTAAAAAAAACAACTATAGACATTGGAAAAAATGAGAGGCAAGGATTGACATTCACAATAATATCAAGAGTCAAATCTATTGACAACCTTCAGATAGAACATGTAACCACCTGAATCTGGTTTGTTGCAACTATAGACCCTATTTTCCCTAAGTGTGATCATACCCTCGATTTATGTCCAAACGACCCTGTTACTGCTTGGCATAATTCTTTTAATCAATTTAATGTCCTAGGTGATTTTTATCACTGATTTATATTAACTATTATAGCCATACAATTCAAATCAATTTCGACCAATCAGATCTAAATCAAAATCAAACATGGCTATAGTATTTAATTATAAAAGAAATAAATCCCTAAATGAAATACCCACTTGCAATTAACCCATTCCCCTAACCTATTTAATTTAATTAAAATGGCTATAGTCCTCTAATTATTAAAAAGCAATTAAATTGTTTAAATAATTAATTCCTATATTTCTAAATGAATTAAATAAGTTTATTTCATTTATTAATATTCCCTT
>MU227244.1:6878551-6907784 GCA_018584345.1 Thuja plicata
TTAGCTTGTTTTTAAATAAAAATCCTTCATGCTAGGTTGTATTCGTCACTGGTTTATAGCATATTCTGAGGGCTAATATGTTGTTAATCACACTCCTCCTAGTTAGCAGGCAATAGGTCAGTTTTAGTGGGTTCTACATGCTTTTACTAACCCTTTTGGACTAATATAATGATCTATTGAGTGTTTGTGTTGATTCTGACAGGTACCCATTTACACACACACAGAACCACCATTCTCTTTTGAAAGATACTAAAAAATGGAAAACAACAAATATACAACTGCAAGGAAAAAAGAAGAAGCACGTCTACAACTACTATCACCCTTTCCACAAAGGTAACCACACTTTTTTTTTCATAATTTCAAACTATGCTCTATTGCTCCACTTATATAAACAATTCTATAATCTCATTTTTCTTTTAAATTTAACGATTACTTCTTTAACTAAAATACTGATAAACAATACATCATTCTTCAAACAACATCCATCCTCACAATTCAAAAGCAAGATCTATATTATGTAAGTGCACATTTACAAATCTTCTTTTTCTTTCACTAAAATTGGTTCAACAATTTAACTATATATAGTATTTATGTTTGTTTCAAATTTATGTTTATTTTTTGATACTATATGGAAAAGTGATATATGCTTGACCAAATACACAAAAAACTAGTTGTGACATTCAACCACTAAAAGCTTCCACAAATTTAATATAAATATGGTTTTCTCTTGCAGATCAATCAACATCATATGACGAATCGTATTATCTTTCCTATTTGTTCATTGTTTACTAAAGTTTATTCACAATTATATGGAAAATTAATTTTAAATTTCGTATTAACTTTCATTCACAATATTGAATTGTATTTTCTCACCTAACTTATATTTCCTTTCAATATTATGCAAAAAATTAAGAACAAATTTCACACATATCTCAACAAATCTAACCTGCAAAAAATCCTAGTAACCTAACGTTTCTTAACTACCATTTTCACAATTCATTATATATACCATATTTCACCTATTTTAACTTTTAGCAATTTTAAAAATCCTATCTTATTGTGTGCTAAAAATGTGTCACACTTCTATGAATCATTATATCCAAGATTTCTCAAGAATGAGGTCTCAAATGGCGACTCATAACTCTCTATTCATGGAGTACAAGGGTTTGTAATGGAGGCCCTCAGATTGACCTAGTTTGTGCCCATGCAAGTACACCATAAAACAAGAGATTCAAAGAAGAAAATAAAAAATGCTAGTCTCCATGATCATCAAGTAGACATGCAAATGAAATCTATTCTATATGATAACAATGCAAGAAAGGAAATTAATCTATATGATAAAAATGCATGATTATTCTATGAAAGGAAATACAAATGCAAGATTAATATATGAAAGGGAACATGAATCTAATCTAACATGAAAGTGCAAAATTAATATAAATGGATTTCCATGGAGCATGAAAGAAGAAGACAAGAAGAGAGAAGTTGTAATATCCAAGCTCAAGAGCTCAAAATTTCTTCCAAAATTGCTCTCCAAACCTGTAGCATAACATTAGCATAAAATCTTGTCCTTCAAATGAGAAGGAGAGGTTTCCTTATAAAGAGAAATGGACAGTAGAGATTAAGAGGCAAAAAGAAATGAGCAATGGTGGAGATTAAATCTTGGTTGATCCATGTGTTCATATCTTCAAAAGGAAAAATCAAAGGATATGATTAAGAGGCAAAAACCCACCATTTACGAAGATGTGTAGAAAAAGGAAATTTATTTATTTTTATTTAATTTATTTCATTTTTCAACGAAGAGGAATTTAAGTAGGGGTTTTATTTAATTAAAAGAGGGATTTTCTTTTAATTAAATAAGATTATTTAATTTAATTAAAAGAGATAATATTATTTAATTAAGAGAGATTTTAATTAAATAAGATAAGATTATTTAATTAAAAATGAATTTTAATTAAATAAGATTATTTTATTTAATATAAAAGGATTGTTTTCTTTTAATTAAATAAGATAATTGATGAAATTATCAAACCTTAAGAAATATTAAAATAATTGAATTAATTACGATTTGATCAAGAAAATTGATTTGAATTGAAAATGTTGCAAAGTATTGATTCAAAAATTTGATAAATTGATAAATGGGGGCCCATAGTCCAGGCGACTATTTTACGGTGCATACATTTGCCCCTCTTTGACTAATGTGTGATCTTTATGGGAGCACATGTAGTCAAAGAATGGAGTTGAAGTGTGAGATCGATTTGGGATCACAAAATAACCCAGACGTGTGATCTTTATGGGAACACATCAGAACAAAGATAAGCCAATTGACAAAGACAAGGTCAACAACCCTGTAAATATGTAATTGACATGTCCAAGATAAGAATCTCAAGCAAGGTTAACCCAAGCGGAGCGATTGATAGGATTGATAAAGTTGAATCAAGTATTGAAGTTTGATAGGTACTACCCCCTCGTGATTGAAATCGAAATGAGATAGAGGAGAAACAACAAATTGATAAATTTGATCAAATCAAACTAAAGATAAGGTTCTTGATGTAAGATGAATGATAAAAGGATCACAGAACCAAGGTAGATCATCAAGCATGGAAGATTATGCCCCAAGGTTGAATTAGAAGAAAAGAAGTGGGGTAAAAGCGAATGGAAGACAGAAGTTTGGAAGAGGTGGAAATAAATGGAGAGAAGAAAGAGAATTTTTCTTAAGAAAGAGAATGCCCAAAAAATCAATCAACTGTTTAAGCTAGAAAATTTCAATTGAGATCACGAAAGAAGATAAGGAAATGAAGATCAAACATGACCACAGTTGATTAAAAGTCAACAAGACAGATGAAGGAAAACCTCTCAAACTCATAATGTAGCCTAAAATGCAAACTAACATGAGGTCTAGCAATGCAAGATACATGAAAATGCAAAGGTGTACTTGCAATAAAGCAACTGTAACATAAGATTTTTTTTTCATCATTCATTAGAGAATGTTAAGGAACTTATTTTCATCATTGGGCCATTATTAATGGACATCAAAAAATCACACAATCATCACTAGTGACAAGTGCAACTATGAAGATATGATTGTGATTGATATCAGATTAGAATGTGGAAAGATTCTAACATAAGAATAAAAGACAAAAAGGTCAAGATGACTATGATGTTAGCTTACCCAATTTAATATAGCAAAACCATGCTCGCATCAAGGCATAAAGACCAGGATGACCAGCAAAATGATTGTGCAAAAATAGTGAAACATAAAGCATGAAGCAAATAAAAACAATGTTCCATGCCCCAAGTCCTCTAGCTATGCATCCCAGAGAGACTTATTAGAAAGGACACTCAATGAAAATCAATAACAGTCACCATACAAAAAAAATATCATGACATAGCTCAAGCATTAAGTGTTGTGTTTAAAAATTTAAGTGTGTTAACTGAAACTGAGTTCTGAGGATAAGGATCAAATGCTTGCAATCAGGTAAGATCACATGATGAAACTAGGTAAGACCAAACTGATAAGTGTTGAAAAATACTCGATGTCAGGGGTTGTATTGAAAAATACATTTGAGGTGGTGTTGAAAAACACCATTTGTAAGATGTCCTAAATACTAACGCATCCAAGAGACCAAAGCTAACATAGTTATGCGCCTTAGATAAATACAAAGACCAATTCCAGACCAAGGCAACAAGACAAGGCATGATGGAGAAAAGCTAAGTGTTGAGGACACGCGCTAAGAAACAGGGGTGCAAAGGCCTCAAGTAGCACCTGTTTCTAAGTTTTCACCACTTGAATTTTATTAGAATTTTTTCTTTCATTTTTTTCATTTTGTAATTCTTTTTTTTTCAAGACTTTTAATAATTTTTAAAAAATTTTGCTACCAAGGCACCTGTTTCCAAGTTTTCACCAAGGCACTTTTTCTATTTTTTTAAAATTTTTAATTTTTAATTTTTTTTTGTATTTTTAGAATATATAAAATTTTCAAAGATACATCAAAGCGTCTATTGCTAGGTTTTCACTAAGATAATAATTTTTTTAGGACATTTTCTAAATTTTAGCATTTTTGACAATATATCATTTTTTGGGTTTTTTCAGGATCAATAATTATGTACAAAGGATGCCCCCAGACAGAATGGGCATCATACTCCCAAGCAAGATAACATTGTGCAGTCCCAATTTTTAGCAAGGTGGAGGACAGGAGGGATTAGCAAGCTGGTGGAAGAGATGGAAGACAAGAGAATGAAGGGAAGAAATCCTCAAAGGAAAAATCATCAAGAGTACCCAAGCTGGGAAAAAAGAAACATCATGTAAAGCACATTTGGACAAGAATGAAACACCAGCATATGATAAGTCACAGAAGTGTAATGCAAGAGCAGGAAAGGATGCAGTCCAAAAGAGTAGACATGTCAAGAGGCTTCATAAAACCAAAGGGGAAAAGGATAGTGATAGGCAAAAATGAATGGAGGAAGATAGACATGAAGGCTAAACATGAAATGAATGAAAGCAAGATCATCGTAAGATAGCTCACAAGATAGCCCAAATGTTAGTGTATAGATCAACATTGTCAAGATCAAAGATATAATACATAATAGATGAAAGATGTAGAAAAACTACGCATGATGCATGATTTCCAGGTTTTCATCACGGTACCTATCCAAGGTGCCAAAAGGGAGTGGTTTTTTTTATAGGACGAAATTATTTCTCTGTAATTTTTTTCTTGTTTTTTTCTCTTTTTTTTTTGAAATTTTTTTTTCTCTTTTTTGGAAGAAGGAAAGATTTTTAGATAATGTTCCTTGAAAGGATAAGCCATGATATGCTCTAAGATTATGATAGAGAAAGGAAGATGAAAGAGAAAAATGGAGGATAAGGTTTTATGCAAAGTGAGTGAGGTTGGAAGATAGGAGGAATAAACAAATGAGGAAAAAGGATAGAAGGTAGAAGGATAGTGAATGGAAGGATTGTGAAAAGGTAGGCAGAAAGGAAGGTAAGATAAATGTCAATACACACCTTGAAGGGTGGCGAGAGGATGGAGGAAATGTGAATGAAGGGATACGTGAAGGAATATGGTGAATGGATAACAGAGGTTGCAGTTTAAGCGCATGGAATGAAAGAATGTTTTTGGAAGAAGATGAAGTGGAAGCCTTTGGAAGTTTGAATGTCAAATTCACTTGTTGCTCAACATGAGACTCTTTCAAGAGAGACTTTGGAATCCATATAGTCGTAGGATTTTTATTTATTTTTGATGATTTAGAGAGGATATCTTCAATGATGGATTTTGGAACCCATACTTGTCTTGAAGTTTTCTTCTTAGATATCTCTTTTGAATTTATGCCCCCATGTCTGTTTTAGTTGTTTGAAGATAGGCTACACTAAGAGAGAGTGTAGGACAAGAGTTCCTACTCCTACTATTGAAGAAATAAGAGCACAGATGAACCAGACATAGGTAAGGAAAACAAAGCCGAGCAGTAGTGAATCCACTAAAGTCGAGGTCACCCAATCCAATGGATCAGGTGATCACACCATCTCTAACTAAGCAATAGAGGTATGTAAGAAACTGCATTTAAATTTCAAATCTTACATCAGTTCCTAATATGTAAATGTTCCAAAGTCCATATCTGCATATGTTAAGATGCACCAGGACATGTTTGTGACAAGTGCCGAGAAGAGCTATCTGCACTATAGGTGTCAAGTTGGTTGGCCGAGTAAGTTGTGACGGCCAAGTATGGTAAGTTCAGTGGTATGCAAGTTGTGTTAGTCGGCCAATGATAGCTAGCTTGCACTAACCTAATAGGCAAAATATTTATTGATTACCTATCTTGACCTTTTGAGTCTATATAAGGACGAACAGTCTATTATTAATTTTTACCTTGCAATTTCCAACATTCACAGAGGAATCAAAGAATTTGTAGAAATGATCTTAGTAAAGTTTGTTTCGGTAATTTTGTCAGTGTGCCGTCGGCAACCCTAAGTTGAACAGTGCGAAGTGTTACTTGTTGAGGTACCCTGTTCTTCATTCTTGAACCCCAATTTTAGAGATTATGTCTGCAAGTTCTTCTAAACTAGTCAACGAAATAGAGGAGGAGCTAAAACAAATTAAGTTAGTAAGGAGTGATGTGTGTGCACCACCAAAATTTTGAGCCATTCCCAAAAGCGCAATTTTATGCGATCTAAATGGAGCTCTCTCATCGATCCCACCAAAGGTACTTATGATTCATGATGTTAGATCCTGCTACATGGTTAAAATTGGCGAAGTGGGTGATAATGAATTAAGGAAATCCTATAGCAAGTTATGTGAAAATGGAATTCTAAAAGATGAATTCAAGCATTTAGTTGACAAAGGGTTAACTCGTGCCCTAGATTTTCTGCCAAAATTCAAGGATGAATGGATTAAGGTTTTCCTAATCTGATTTCATAATATGCATATGTGGCTAGACAATTGACCAGTTACGATCACAAAAGATATTATCCATAGAGTAATTGGATATCCTGTCATCAGTGGTAAACAAACTACGAGAGATCAAAGTAAAGAAGAGATAGCAGCTAACACTGGAGTTGTCTAGAACAACAGAGGTATGACTATCTCTACAATTGAAGATTTAGAACTTGAATTTGGAGTGAGAGTGATTTCTCACAAGTTCTATCAGTCGAGCCAACTAGATAGTGTTCCCTGCATAGCTGTGGACTAGGCATGGAAGATAGTGAAGAAGAATCACACCTACGACCTTGCCGAGATGCAATTGACATAACTAGTTGAGAACTTACTATCAATTAGAAAAGCTAAAATCTCATCATGTAAGTTTGGCTCTTTGCTAGTTTGTATATTATTCTATGTATAGAAGTCATTTCCTACACTAGGAAATATTGTTTGGAAGAAGGATAGACCTATTACTATACAAATTAGTGAATGTATTCAACAATTAGGAAACAATTTCAATAGTATTATGGGAAACTATTTTGTGGAATTCAAAAATAGAATGAGGTTGAGGACCAGAATTCCCAATTCACTTGTGGAAAAGCACTATGAAGAGATATGTTTCCTAGTTGATACATACTACACTTACATTCAGGCTATGACACCTAGGGTATCATGGCTGGAGACATTTCCCTATGAAATTAATATTTGATGAAGGATCAACAACTATCACAACACTCCTAGCAGAGGAGATTGATACTAAAGAAAAAATATTCGTAAATTATGATGAAGTGAAGGAAAAGATTTCAATGAATCTTAAGGTAGGAACCATGGAGAGAAAGAGGAAAAATATTGTGAAAAATGTGAAAAAGACGGTTGGCTTGCCGATTGATGAGGAGCTAGAGGATGCACCTCTAGATATATCTACTAGACAAGGAGAAGATGTATCTGAAGAACAAGAAGTAGAAGTCAATGAATCAGAAGAAGAAATTATTGTTAAGGCAAAAGGAATGAGACCAACCGTAGCCAATGTAACCAAGCCGAGTAAAGAAAAACCTGGAGTTACCCCTCCCATTGTAAATCATCCAAGGACAAGGGCATCTGCTACCAAATTTCCAACAGAGAAAACAAAAGTCTATGTAAAGAAGGTTGGAGAGAGTAGTTCTGGATCGAAGACAAAATTTGTAACAAAGGCTGTGTTGAGCCTACAAGTTAAGAGACCAAGAAGAAAACTACATTTGGATCCAGAAAGTGATGAACAGAAGACAAAAACTGATGAACCCAGATACATACCAACAACGCCATTCAAGAAACCCACATATATTAATGAGGTATGTGAGAACTTGAGAAATTCTGTAGGGTTATCTGGTTTTAATTTTATCAAGTATGAAAAATTAAAGGTAGAAGACAAGCATAAGGTTCAGGAAGCTCTTCTAGACATGATGTGTAATTTCAAGTTAACTCCTACAACAATATGAAACAATGCGCCGAGTGAGTTATATGATTTTCTATCTAGAAAATGGGAATTTTCGCTCACAACTGAAAGACAGATAAGTGAAGGCACATTAGCTCAAGTCATTCCTGAGCTAACTAAGAAACAAAGAGAAAAATTTGTTGAAGAGTATAAGCATAAATACATACCTAAACAGAGAGGTTATGCTATCTTGAAAAATGATATTGAAGGGATAGTACAACAGACTACTAGGATTTGGAAGGAAGTTTTTGGATTGATTTCTCCAAAAGAGAAGAAAACTGATGAAGGAACATCTAAGCCGAAGGCTAAAGAAATTGAATCCACCCCTGTACCATATAAATCAATAGTTCAAATTTCTACTAAGCTAGAGAAGATTGGAATAGAAGCACAAGGACAAACAGAGACAGTTAACACTGTTGATCTGACAATTGACAGTCCAATTGATGTGACAATTGATCACTCAAGCAATCTGGATGCCGAGGGTCAGGATGAGCTGACGGACTCATCTATAGAATCACCTATAAAGGCAGCTGAGGTTGAAGAAGAGAAGAGTACAAAGGAAGATAAAGAAAGAACTCAAAAGGAACCTGAGGATAAAGATGCTCAGAAAGAAGCTGAAAAGGAGAAAACAATTAAACAAGAGGTAATTGCACAACATTCACCCATTTTAGAGGTTGTGAAATCAGTTATAGATAGTAGTGAGGAGATAAGAGATACTAACAATGAGCCTAAAGAAAAAGAGGCAATGCAAGTGTTGGTTGATCTACCACATTCTGCATCATCAACTCCCACAGGACTTAAAACAAGAGGCATGCATGATCAATAGGCAATTTTGACTAAACTAAAAGATGCAATGGTGACTACTACTAAAATTGGAAAAGGTATTGTAGAAACAAAGCTAAGCAGTATTTCACCTGAATTTAAGAGGAGGAAATTTATGAGGAAGAAGTCTCCAATTCTTGATGTCACATTAGATGAATTTATTGTGATCCCACCATGGGATCCCAATGTTTTGTCTTATGAACAGATTGAGACTCTTCAAGAGCTACTTAAGAGGAAGAAAATACAAGAGGAACTGAAAAGGGAGCATAAGCAAAAGCAACTGTTACATGACATCAAAGACATATTTGTAAAAGCTTTTTAAATGGAAGATGAAAACCCTCAAGCTCCTATTCTTGAACAGTTAGTTCATATTGTGCAAAAGGTAAATGATGACAATATTGAATCCAATGAGAAGCTGTTGCAATGGTCCAAGAGGAAATTTGAGAAGAAGGTACTAGCAAAAATCTCAAGAGAGATTGCGGTAAAACAGGTTGAACTTTCTTCTCTGGTAGAAATTTTAGAGGCAGTTGCAACAAATGTTTATTCTTTGTATAAGAAGTTATCTGATGTTGAATTATTCACAAAGGATAATCTACAGGCTTTAGAGAAATTGCAACTAGACTTAAATTCAACTGGAAGTTCACTGAGTATGGATGCTAGCACTAGCTCCTTACATTTTAACAAATTAACTTATGCACAAAGGAGGATAGCCGAGCTCATGGTTGATGATGGTCAGATTAGGGCCAAATTGATTACTATTCAGACAAGCCTGATACCTCATCTGGAGGTCATTTAGAAAGAACTTTCATCTGCAAATGAATTGGTTAATAGAGATTCTCATCTCTCCACTGCAGAAAGTTTAGTAAGTCTAGCTGCCAAGCTAGGAGTGAAAATAGAGGTTATGAAGTTTGTCAAGGACAGTTGGGACTTTGCATTTGCATCCACCTTACAACTTCATGAACAGTTTTTGGACAAGTATAGCTTGACCGCACCTGCAATCAGTGACAGAAAAAGGGGGAATCTGACAGGAATGACAAGGATACAACATAAGGAAATCAGTACAAGGTATCTTTCTAAATTTTTTTTTTGAAGGCATGTATACTATGTAAATTTTTGTATGTAGTATGATGTACATTCCTAGGGGGAGTAGACTGTGTACTTAGGCAACATTTTGGATGGAATGAATCAAAATGATAAGTGTGTTTTTGACACTAATATCAAAGGGGGAGATTGTTAATCTCTAAGTTTTGTTAATGATTAGTGACCTACACTTAGTCATTTATTTAGGCAGTTTTAGTTGGTTATCACTATGGTTGAGCTAAACATTCAAGGCCTAGCAACATTGTCGAGCAAGTTTTAGGTTGTCGAGTTACATCATGCCGAGCCGAGTAGAATATTAAGTGTCGAGTGACAGAGATGTTAAGTGCTAAGAAGAATATTTTTTGCATACATATCAGGATTGATTCAAACTTTGATGTAAATGGTTTAGGCTAACTTGTATGAGATTTGGGCTGACATTTGTACATATTTAATCTTTGTCTACTGAGTTAATTATGCATTTAATTGTTTTATACTATGCATGGCATGGAGCCAATCAGGAAATCAGAATGCATTGGAAGCATAAACTATACATCTTGATCGTTGATCTAGATCTCGCTGCCAGATCAAAAAGACATATAAGATTGCTTCTAACCCTAGAAAATAGAAGAAGTGTGTAAGAAAGAGATATACAAAGAAGGGTTGTTGTTCATTAGAGATGAACAGTAAGTCATTTTGAGAAGAAGCCTAGATCAAGAATAATGATAGAGAAGTGAAAAGTAGAGTAAAGACATATCAGATTGAGAGATCACAGAAGGTATTGGAAAGAGCAGATCCATCATCAGCATCTGAGTGCATAACGAAAGATCACTACTTGGAACATTCTAACAGGTGTATTAGGTGAAATATCTTAACAAAGTGGTTCTAGAAGACCATTTTAAATCTCTTAGCAGAGTGCTTACTTTACTATAAGTTGAAATCCTTTAATAAGGCAGATTGTAATGATCTTCAGTTCTTAACCGAACAAAACTTTAACTGGGTACATTGCATGTTGTAATAAAACTCTTTTAGCCCTAATAGGCACACTTTATTGCTGCAGTAGTGAAGATTTTGTGGGTGTCATCCCCACCCCAGTTTTACCTATTTGGGTTTCTGGGTTACCAAATTTTGTGTTATGAGTTATACATTTCATGTTATTGATGCTATCTGATGTTAGGTTAAATTCATATATGTATGAATGTGAATCAATTTGTTTTAAGTGGTTAAGTTTTAAGATCTGATTCACACCCCCCCCCTCTTAGTATCTTCCTTTTCCTATTATTGTACTTCCAACAATTGGTATCAGAGCTAAGTTCACCTACAAAATCTTTTAATCAGCTTGTGAGTACAGATCTTGAGATGGAGGTTTACAAGTTGGGTAAGGTCATTGAGAATTTGAAGATCGAGATTCAACTAGCATTACATCAGCTTGAGATAGAAAGACAAGAATTGAAGAAATCATTGACAACTAGGAAAGATTTGGCCAAACAAATGAATGATACTCATTACCAAGAAGATGACACTACAAATCTATTTCAGAATGGAGATTCTATTGAGACCGATGCAGCAATTGTAGATCTATTGGAAAAGAACAATGTACTATGTGAAGAAGTCAGAAACTTGAAAAGAGAACAAGAAATACAGACAGTAAGACTATGTGAAGTAGTGGAACAAAAGAAGAAAGATGAAGATGACAAAGCTATGACAGAAGAAGAAAAAAGAGTGATAACTATCAGACTTGATGAAAGGACACATGATGTGCAAATGATGGCAATCAATCAGGTTGACATGGCAAATCAACTGCTACTTGCAAATCAAGAGATTCGTAGGAAAGATATGAAAATGATAAATCTGAGATCTGAGAACAATCATTTGAAAGATGATTTGAGATCTGAGAAGGAACTGAATGAAAGGTTGAATAAACCTAATGAAGCTTTGACTCATTTTGATAATCTGATGGAAGCATCAAGGAGGACAAAGGATTCTTCTGGATTAGGTCACACTGAACCAAAGACATCTACTGAGAAACGAGAATTGTCTAAGAATGGTGAAAGGAGGAATGCAAAGACAAAGTACAAGAAGCCTGTTTTCCACCACTGTGGAAAACTGGGTCATACATAAAACATTTGCCGAAGCAAGAAAGGTGATTTCAATCCTAAACCTAAGTTCAATGGTTACTATTTTAATTGCAAGAAATTTGTACATAAAGCACATGAATGTTGGGTTGAAGCAAGTGATGCACCTCCCAAACCAATATTTAATGGTTATTGCTACAAGTGTTAGAAACATGGTCATAAAGCACAAGACTGTAGATCCAATGCTAAACAACAATGGACATCAAAGACACAAACAAAAGCATCTAAGAAAGGCAACACTTACAACTAGGATTATAATACAAGGCAGAGTTGTCATTACTATGAAGAATATGGACATGCACTTGAAGATTGCTTAAAGATACATTTCAGAGGGAAATCTAAGAGTTGGATGAATGGAAGCTTAGTCTATTTTAGTTGTTTGAAGATAGGTCACACTAAGAGAGAGTGTAGGACAAGAGTTCCCGCTCCTACTATTGAAGAAATAAGAGCACATATGAACCAGACATGGGTAAGGAAAATAGAACCGAGCAACAGTGAATCCACTGAAGCCGAGGTCACCCAATACAATGGATCAGGTGATCACACCATCTCTAACTAAGAAATAGAGGTATGTAAGGAACTGCATTTAAATTTCAAATCTTACATCAGTTCCTAATATGTAAATGTTCCAAAGTCCATATCTTCGTATGTTAAGATGCACTAGGACATGTTTGTGACAAGTGCCGAGAAGAGCTATCTGCACTATAGGTGTCGAGTTGGTTGGCCGAGTAAGTTTTGATGTCCTAGTATGGTAAGCTGAGTGGTATGCAAGTTGTGTTAGTCAGCCAATGAAAACTGGCTTGCACTAACCTAATGAGAAAAATATTTATTGCTTACCTATCTTGACCTTTCAAGTCTATATAAGGATGAACAGTCTATTATTAATTTTTACCTTGCAATTTTCAACATTCACAGAGCGATTGAAGAAGTTGCAGAATTGATCTTAGTAAAGTTTATTTTGGTAATTTTGTCAGCGTGTCATCGACAACCCTAAGTTGAACAGTGTGAAGTGTTACTTGCTGAGGTACCTTGTTCTTCATTCTTGAACACTAATTTTAGAGATTATGGCTGTAAGTTCTTCTTCACGAGTCAAGGGAATGGAGGAGGAGCTGAAACAAATTAAGCTAGTAAGGAGTGATCTGTGTGCACCACCAAACTTTCGATCCATTCCCAAAAGTGCAATTTTAAGTGATTTGAATGGAGCTCTCTCATCGATCCAACCAAAGGTACTTATGATTCATGATGTTAGATCTTTCTACATGGTTAAAATTGGCGAAGTGGGTGATAAAGAATTAAGGAAATCCTACAGCAAGTTATGTGAAAATGGAATTCTGAAAGATGAATTCAAGCATTTAGCTGACAAAGGGTTAACTCATGCCCTAGATTTTTTGCCAAAATTCAAGGATGAATTGATTAAGGTTGTCCTAAGTTGAGTTTATAATATGCATATGTGGCTAGAAAATGGACCAGTTAGGATCACAAAAGATATTATCCATAGAGTAATTGGATATCCTGTCATCAGTGGTAAATGAACTATGAGAGATCAAAGTAAAGAAGAGATAGAAGCTAATAGTAGAGCTGTCTGGAACAATAGAGGTATGACTACCTCTACAATTGAAGATTTAGAACTTGACTTTAGAGTGAGAGTGATTTATCACAATTTCTATCAGTCCAGCTGACTGGATAGTCGTCCCTGCACAACTGTGGACCATGCATGGAAGATAGTGAAGAAGAATCACACCTATGACCTTTCCGAGCTGCAATTGACACAATTAGCTGAGAACTTACTATCAAATAGAAAAGCTAAAAGCTCATGTAAGTTTGGCTCTTTGCTAGTTTGTATATTCTTCTATGTACAGAAGTCATTTCCTACACTAGTAAATATTGTTTGGAAGAAGGATAGACCTATTACTATATAGATTAGAGAATGTATTCAGCAATTAGGCAACAATTTCAATAGTATTATGGGAAGCTATTTTGTGGAATTCAAAAATAGAATGAGGTTGAGGACCAGAATTTCCAATTCACTTGTGGAAAAGCACTATGAAGATATATGTTTCCTAGTTGATATAGACTACACTTACATTCAGGCTGTGACACCTAGGGTATCATGGCTGGAGCCATTTCCCTATGAAGTTAATATTGATGAAACATCAACAACTATCACAACACTCCTAGCAGAGGATATTGATACTAAAGTAAAAAGATTCAAAAATTATGATGAAGCAAAGGAAAATATTTCAATGAATCTTAAGGCAGGAACCATGGACAGACAGAGGAAAAAGATTGTGAAAAATCTGAAAAAGATGGTTGGCTTGCCGAGTAATGAGGAGCTAGAGGATGCACCTCTAGACATATCTACTAGACAAGGAGAAGATGTATCTGAAGAACAAGAGCTAGAATTCAGTGAGTCTGAAGAAGAGATTACTGTTAAGGCAAAAGGAAAGAGACCAGTAGTAGCCAAGGTAACCAAGCTGAGTAAAGAAAAACCTAGAGTTACCCCTTCCATTGAAAATCATCCAAGGACAAGGGCATCTACTGCCACATCTCTAGAAGCGAAAACAAAATTCTATGTAAAGAAGGTTGGAGAGAGTAGTTCTGGATCGAAGACAAAATTTGCAACAAAGGCTGTGCCGAGCCTACAAGTTAAGAGACCAAGAAGAAAACTGCATTTGGATCAAGAAAGTGATGAAGACAAGATAGAAACTGATGAACCCAACAACATACCAACAACACCATTCAAGAAACCCATAGATATTAATGAGGTATCTGAGTACTTGAGAAATTCTGCAGGGTTATCTAGTTTTAAGTTTATCAAGTATGAAAAATTGAAGGTAGAAGAAAAGCATAAGGTTCAGGAAGCTCTTCTAGACATGATGTGTAATTTCAAGTTAACTCTTACAACAATAGGAAACAATGTTCCGAGTGAGTTTATGATTTTCTATCTGGAAAATGGGAATTTGCACTCACAACTGAAAGATAGATAAGGGAAGGCACATTAGCTCAAGTCATTCCTGAGCTAACTAAGAAATAAAGAGCAAAATTTATTGAAGAGTATAAGCATAAATTCATACCTAAACAGAGAGGTTATATTATCTTGAAAAATGATAGTGAAGGGATAGTACAACAGAGTACTAGGATTTGGAAGGAAATTGTTGGATTGATTGCTCCAAAAGAGAAGCAAATTGATGAAGGAACATCTGAGCCAAAGGCTAAAGAAATTGAATCCACCTCTGTACCATAGAAATCAATAGTTCAAATTTCTACTGAGCCTAAGAAGATTGGAACAGAAGCACGAGGACAAAAGAGATAGTTAAGACTGTTGATCTGACAATTGATAGTCCAATTGATGTGACAATTGATGACTCTAGCAATGTGGATGCCGAGGATCAGGATGAGCCAAGGGACTCGACTATAGAATCACCTATTAAGGCAACTGAGGCTAAAGAAGAGAAGAGTACAGAGGAAGATGAAGAGAGAACTCAAAAGGAACCCAAGGATAAAGATGCTCAAAAAGAAGTAGAAAAGGAGAAAACAATTGAATAAGAGGTAATTGCACAACATTCACCTATTTTAGAGGTTGTGATATCAGTTCTAGATAGTAGTGAGGAGATAAGAGATACTAACAATGAGCCTAAAGAATAAGAGGCAGTACAAGTGTTGGTTGATCTACCACATTCTGCATCATCAACTCCCACATGACTTATAATAGGAGGCATGCCTGATCACCACGGAATTTTGACTGAACTGAAAGATGCAATGGTGACTACTACTGAAATTGGAAAAGGTATTGTAGAAACAAAGCTAAGCAGTAGTTCACCTAAATTTAAGAAGAGAAAATTTATGAGGAAGAAGTCTCCGATTCTTAATGTCACATTAGATGAAGTTATTGTGATTCCACCATGGGATCCCAATGTTTTGTCTTATGAACAGATTAAGACTCTTCAAGAGCTACTTAAGAGGAAGAAAAGACAAGAGGAACTGAAAAGGGAGCATAAGCAAAAGCAAACTTGTTACATGGCATTAAAGACATATTTATAAAAGCTTTTGACATGGAAGATAAAAACCCTCAAGCTCCTATTCTTGAACAGTTAGTTCATATTGTGCAAAAGGTAAATGATGACAACATTGAAGCCAATGAGAAGCTGTTGCAATGGTTCGAGAGAAAATTTGAGAACAAGGTACTAGCAAAAATCTCAGGAGAGATAGCGGTAAAAGAGGTTGAACTTTCTTCTCTGGTAGAAATTTTAGAGGTAGTTGCAACAAATGTTTATTCTTTGTATAAGAAGTTATCTGATGTTGATTTCTTCACAAAGGATAATCTATAGGCTTTAGAGAAATTGCAACTAGACTTAAAGTCATCTAGAAGTTCATTGAGTATGGATGCTATTACTAGCTCCTTATATTTTAACAGATTGACTTATGCACAAAGGAGGATAGCCAAGCTCATGGATGAAGATGGTCAGATTAGGACCAAATTGATTACTATTTAGACAAGCCTGATACCTCATCTGGAGGTCATTCAGAAAGAACTTTCATCTACAAAAAAATTGGTTAAGAGAGATTCTCATCTCTCCACTGCAGAAAGTTTAGTAAGTCTAGCTGTCGAGCAAGAAGTGAAAATAGAGGTTATGAAGTTTGTCAAGGACAATTGGGACTCTGCATTTGCATCCACCTTACAACTTCATAAACAGTTTTTGGACAAGTATAACTTGACCCCACCTACAATTAGTAACAAAAACAAGGGGGAATCTGACAGGACTGACAAGGATACAACATAAGGAAATCAGTACAAGGTATCTTTGTAAATATTTTTTTTGAAGGCATGTATACTATGTAAATTTTTGTATGTAGTATGATGTACATTCCTAGGGGGAGTACACTATGCACTTAGACAACATTTTGTATGGAATGAATCAAAATGATAAGTGTGTTTTTGCCACTAATATTAAAGGGGGAGATTGTCAATCCCTAAGTTTTGTTGATGATTAGTGACCTACACTTAGTCATTTACTGAGGCAGTTTTAGTTGGTTATCACTGTGGCCCAGCTAAACATTCAAGGCTGAGCAATATTTTCAAGCAAGTTTTAGGTTGCCGAGTTACATCATGCCGAGCCGAGTAGAATATTAAGTGTCGAGCGATAGAGATGTTAAGTGCCGAGCAAAACAATTTTTGCATACATGTCAGGATTGATTCAAACTTTGATGTAAATAGTTTAGGCTGACTTGTATGAGATTTGGGCTGACATTTGTACGCATTTAATATTTTTCTACTAAGTTAATTACGCATTTAATTGTTTTATACTATGCATGGCATGGAGCCAATCAGGAAATCAGAATGCATTGGAAGCATAAACTATAGATCTTGCTCGTTGATCTAGATCTCCCTACCAGATCTGAAAAGACATATAAGATTGCTTCTAATCCTAGAAAATAGAAGAAGTGTGTAAGCAAGAGATATACAGAGAAGGGTTGTTGTTCATTAGAGATGAACAGTAAGTTATTTTGGGAAGAAATCTAGATCAAGCAGAATGACAGAGCAGTGAAAATCAGAGTAAAGACATATCAGATTGAGAGATCACAGAAGGTATTGGAAAGAGCAGATCTGTCATCAGCATTTGAGTGCATAATGAAGGATCACTACTTGGAACATTCTAATAGGTGTATCAGGTGAAATCTCTTAATAGAGTGGTTCTAGCAGACCATTTTAAATCTCTTAGCAGAGTGCTTACTTTACTGTAAGTTGAAATCCTTTAACAAGGTAGATTGCAATGATCTTCAGTTCTTAACCGAACAAACCTTTAACTAGGTAGATTGCATGTTGCAATCAAAATCTTGTAGTCCTAACATGCACACTTTATTGCTACAGTAGTGAAGATTTTGTGGGTGTCATCTCCACCCTAGTTTTACCTATTTGGGTTTCTAGGTTACCAAATTTTGTGTTATGAGTTATAAATTTCATGTTATTGATGCTATCTGATGTTAGGTTAAATTTATATATGTATGAATGTGAATCAATTTTTTTTAAGTGGTTAAGTTTTAAGATCTGATTCACCCCCCCTCTCAATATCTTTCTTTCCCCATTATTGTACTTCCAACAACAAGTACATCATAAAATGAGAGATTCAAAGAGGAAAAGCAATAATGCTAGTCTCCATGATCATCAAATATGCATGCAAATGAAAGCTATTCTATATGATAACAATGCAAGAAAGGAAATTAATCTATATGATAACAATGCATGATTATTCTATGAAAGGAAATACAAATGCAAGATTAAAGGAAACATGAATCTAATCTAACATGCAAGTTCAAAATTAATCTAAATGGATTTCCATGGGGCATGAAAGAAGAAGACAAGAAGAAAGAAGTTGCAATATCCAAGCTCAGGTGCTCAAAATCTCCTTCAAAATTGCTCTCCAAACCTGCAGCATAACATCAGCATAAAATCTTGTCCCACAAATGAGAAGGAGAGGTTTCCTTATAAAGAGAAATGGACGGTAGAGATTAAGACGTAAAAAGAAATGAGCAATGGTAGAGATTAAATCTTATTTGATCGATATGCTCATATATTCAAAAGACAAAATCAAAGGCTATGATTAATAGACAAAAATCCCACCACTTAGGAAGATGTGTAGAAAAATGAACTTTATTTATTTTTATTTAATTTATTTCCTTTTTCAACGAAGAGGAATTTAAGTGGGGATTTTATTTAATTAAAAGAGGGATTTTCTTTTAATTAAATAAGATTATTTAATTTAATTAAAAGGGATATTTTAATTAAATGAGATTATATTATTTAATTAAGAGAGATTTTAATTAAATAAGATAAGATTATTTAATTAAAAAAAAAAAAAATTTAAATAAGATTATTTTATTTAATAAAAAAAAATTGCTTATTTTTTAATTAAATAAGATAATTGATGAAATGATCAAACTTTAAGAAATATTGAAATAATTGAATTAATTAAGATTTGGTCAATAAAATTAATTTGAATTGAAAATGTTTCAAAACATTGATTTAAGAATTTGATAAATTGATAAATACACTTATCAATCACAAAAAAATATATTTTGGGTTTTTTCATTGAAGTGCAGCGTAATGACGAGGGTGACAAAGGGAATGAATATTGAACGGGGATTTTATTTGCCCCATATTTGCGCTAAGGAAATGCAAAAAGGATGGAATGATGAGCGAAAACACGGGAAGGTTCAAAGATGGATTTAGGGTTTTTCTCTTTTTGTTCATCTAGGGAAAATTCTAGTGGAAAATAAAAACGAAGGCTATAAAATCAGAGCGAGCGCAATTTGCAGTGTTTGCAGGGTCTGTAAAATGAGGTGCATGCCTGGTTCTTCAAGCATGCAGTGAGGCATTTGTTGAAGGGATTTAGAATATTTCTAGTAAATGTAATTGGCAATGAAAATGTCATGTTCAAAACCTCTCACAGCGTCCTCCATTCTTGTGATGAATGTAGAAAAGGTAGCGACTAACTTTGTTGAAATATTGATGCCCTGTCATCCATCAATGAAAAAAATGGAAGGCGCAAGCGAGGCATGTTCACTGTTTGACAGAACTCTTCAAATTCATGCGGTCTCATGGCATGATCTATGGGATACGCTCAGAATGGAAGCCGTGTGGAATGATTTTGGGCATGAATCAAGGCATTGGCAGTGTGCAAGAACTTTCAAGAAAATGCTATCAGCTGTAATGCAATCCATTTCAATAGCATTTGCCCACATCTTATGGATTTTTCGTGACTCCAGGATATGTAAAAAATGGGTTTGTTGAAAATGTGTCATTGGTAGATATAAGCTATTCTCCACCACAACCTTTGCTATGTTCCCTGCCTGTGCTGCTATAATTACAGGATATACAGTCATGAATTTGCTGAACATGCTTTAGGAATTTTAAAGCAAATGCATGGCATAGGTGTAAAGCCGCATCAACAACCTCTGCCATCATAATCATAGCCCGTGTCAGCCTAGGGAGCATTTGGGACAGTATGGACGTCTCTCCAAGCAATAACAGGGCATGCTAAGATGGGAGATCTGGAACATGATTTGGAATTCATCAAAGCATAAATGGTTATGCACAAAATGAGGTGGTGAAAGGCTCGAAACTTTCAAACATCTCAAGACTGTTGTATTTCTTCTTCCATGTCTTCTTGTGTGCATTCTTTGCTTGAACATCTCCTTCAAACATGTCTTCTAAATACTTCCATATGGTATATGTTTGTCAATTTTCTTGATTTCAGAAAATTCACTGTCAGATAAGGCACTAATTAGGACTTCTTTGGCAATTGCATTATGTGTAAATATGTCCTTTTGTCTGTTGGTAGCATCATCCTTTGCAAGGTCTTTCAGAGATGGAATTACAACCTCTTGTGTGGAAATTTCAAAGATCTCAAAGCCAATACACTGTAGATGTGTTATCATTTTTTTTTTCCAATCCAAATAATTCTCTCCATCAAACTTAGGGCTTTATTTTCTAAAGTAAGACATTTGATCTACCTTAAGTTGTTAGGCTTCTTCTCCAAGGCACTTGGCTCCGATACCAATTGTTAGAATAGTCCCAAAGGATAGCTGAGAGGGGGGGGAGAATTAGTTATCAATTACTTCAGTCACTTTTTACTTCTTTAACATTAGTGTACAACAAAGTAAATGCATAATCAGATAACACAGTACTCAACACACAATTTGATTACGGGGAAACCAAATGGTAAAAACCCAGGTGGGAATTAGCACCCACAATAAACTATACTTGTTTGTAGTAATCCATGTTAGAAGATATTTAAACCATGTTAGGAGTTGTACAATACAATGCAATAAGTATAGTGACCTGGTTAAGGGTCGGACCCTGTTAGGATTCTTTTACAAATAACCCTATTACGGGTGGTGGACTCACTGTCCAAAAGCTCACTGCTTGATGGTGAAGGCTACAACCTTCTGAATAACATATATGCACTATATCTGATGATGAACTATAGAGTAGACCTGTTGCCTTGATCAGTTCCAGTGTATTACAATCTTTCACTTCTTCTTCACATAGACCCTTGATGAATGAACCAACTTTGATAATCTTCTCTGTACATCTTTCTTCACTTTTTGTATCATTCACACTTAGCGTATCACAATTAAACTACTATAAGTATCTTCTCCAAATTATAAGGTCATGTCGGCTCTTAGAAACACTTCATCAATATCTTAGTCAGCTTAACTAAGCACGCAAACAATATTAAGTCTGCGCAAGTCAATGTTGAACAGACGCGACGCTTCACTGAGTCGGCCTCACCAAATTAACCATAACTTTGCAATCATCTTGAAACATGTTTGGCGCCTTTGGATTTGTATCATCAACTCATAAATAAACATGAATATACACACACATATCCTAAAGATAGGTGCAACTCATGAAACATGATATATACATCGGCCCTAAACAGTTATACTTCCAGAACTGTAACTGCTAATAACATAATTGCATAACTTTACTGAAACATCATATCTGGGTCTGCGTGTATGAACATAACATAATAAACATGTCAAAAACATGTATCTATCCATGCAAGTCTTCATGTCATCATTCAGATAATTTCATACAAAATTACTACTGTGTATTATATGTTGTCATCAATGACAAACATACAAACAATCAACTGCTCAGAATCAAATCTCCAACAATGAGAAATTCTAGGTAAATTCAATTTATCAACCATTTCAATGGAAACTATGTTGTCAAAAGAACCACTTTCAACAATGACTTTGCATACCTTATCTTTGCATTTGAACTTTATCTAAAGACTGAGTGTCTTTTCCCTTTTGCTGCTACTTCTTCCATGACATCTTCTAATCAATCTTCAATATAAATTTTCAAGCATCTACTTCCTCACTCTGATACCACTTGATGCAGAGTGAGTAGCCAAAAGCTTCACGAGGTCAAGGTTTGCCCTTCAAAACCTTCAATCACTGAAAGTTCAAACCAAAAGAAAGTGTCTCCACACACAAAATACCCAAACACTTATCACAAGTGTTTTTTTCACTTGATTCAAGGTTCTCACAACCCATTCCAATAGGTAACCCAATCTCTAGGTTTAACCAAGTCTTCAAACCCAACTAGTCACTGGTTGGTCACAAGGCACTTTTACTAGTTTTGACACAAACTTCCCCAAAATGACTTATAGGACCAAGGGTAACCCAAGGATTATTATTTGGTCTATTTAGGTCCCTAATAAGATGAAATATTGGTTAATTACATTTTGTACAAAAATCTGAACATAGTTGCTTTGTTAAACCACTCCTAGGCTTGTAACCATTAAAACCAAAAATTTGGATGATTTGTGAAACTTCCAAACAAACCTAGAAATAAATAATATATTAAAGTACCCTTTATGGACTTATATTAACCCCCAAATCATTAGGACCTAAATTTCTTTCTGGTTATACTTAAACCCACTTTTTCGGTGAAATCTAAAGGGCAATTTGGTCTTACTTTACAAAGGAAGTACCCCACGGGTTTGGAAAAGATTCACCAGTAAATTGGATTCATGATGGGGCATCCAAAAAATGAATAAATCCAAGGTTTTAGGTCTTGGGGTGAAACCCACAAAGATTTACAACACTTTTTGTAAAACTATCAATGGTGCATACATGAAGATATACACCTAGGGCATCAAATTTCTCCCTACTCCCTGCAAGTTACAACTTGAAATAAAACCCATCTTAAATTACATTGAAAATAATTGGATTTCACCAAAGGCCATTAATTTACCATGGTGAAATCCCAAGTTATACACAAGAGAATTTGACACCCTAGGTAAACACTCAAATCTGTGACAGCAGTATTGGTAAACAGATTTGTCCTTTCTCACTTTTTAGGAATATGACTCTTAGTGCCCAAATTATGAACAATCTCTGATTACAACAGTTGAAAAGCCATTCTCTGATTACTGGCTTTTCTCTGAATTGGTAGGTACAGCTCCCTTTTGGAATGATATGCAATGAATTATGTCTTGGTCCTAAAACTAACACAGGGTATGCTCTTAACTTGAGAGAAGAAGAGGCAAACTGAATTAAGCCTAAACAGAACTTAATCCAGGCAAGGAGAGCTTTCTAATCTATAAACCAAGCTGTAGAACTCGCACATCCTATGAATTCATACACTCAGTACTAACTAATCTACAGCGACAACTAACAAAGATATAATTGAAATGATGAAAACTTCTAATGAATCCTTCTCCGAATGTCCCACAGCACATCCTACTAAGGTTTACTCACATCCTCACCACAAAAGAATGAAACATCCTTTCTTTCTTAATGTAACTTAGACTAAAGAAAGAACCATCTAACTAACTGGAATAGAAAATAATTGACATAAAACACCTTCAATTGTCTCTACAACATCAAGCATTCCACACCAAAAATTTGCCGACCTTTCATTAATCTTTCAACTTCATACATATAGAGCCAGGGGATGACCATTACAAAGGAGGCTTAATCGATTCATCTCCCTCTAACTGACAGATGGCCAGAAACCACTTCTGTTGCTAACTAATTTCAGGGGAAAAGAAACGGAAAAGAACAGGGGAAGTTAAATCATTTGGACTCCTTTCCTTTTTCCATCTTTTTCTGATAAGCTTTGGCAGCTCTTCCATGGCCACGTGTATGTGCCCACTTAGCTTTTGCAGTTCTGTAGCTCTGTTCGTGCCACTTTGCAGAAACATCAATCGAACTGTGACACTTTAATTTGAATCCTTCATCTTGTCTTTAATGACATCTGTCGAGTCTAATCCATTGGGCTTTGGGGTCAAATAACTGCTTATGTTTTTCACATGTTTGATACTATTCGGTTTCGATTTCAACCTCAAATGGTATCGAGAATCCTCATCTTTATCTTGAACTCGGGCCTTTAATGCAATTGGCAGAAAATCCCAAACTGAATGCTTCCAGCGGAAAATACCAAATCTACTTCTCCATTGCGAAAAATGGGAAAAGAGATTCTCCTCGCGGAAAATGAGACTGAAGCTTCTCCTTGGCAGAAAATTGGAAAAGTGCTTCTCCATTTCGGAAAATTGGAAAAGAGCTTCTCCATTGCGGAAATTTGCAACTTGGCTTCTCTTCGCAGAAAATGAATGAGGGAGTGCGAAACCCACAATATGTGAAAAACCTTCTTTGCGGGAATCGCACCTATTAGGTGCGATTTCTGCATAATGGAGAAGCCACTACCTGTCTTTCCGCACGTCATTTTTAAGTGCGCGGGCTACTTGACTTAAAGCACATGCTTTATTTGATCTCTTAAAATAATAATAGAATATTCCTTTTTAATAAATCGGGCCCACCTTATTATAACTAAGCTTGCAGAGAATCACTTGAGAGGTGCGAAACCCGCACAGTGCAGAGTTCTTCTTTGCGGAAAATCACTTGAGAGGTGCGAAAGCCGCACAGTGCAAAGTTCTGCCTTTGCGGAAAATCACTTGAGAGGTGCGAAACCTGCACAGTGCAAAGTTCTACCTTTGCAGAAAATCACTTTCTTAGGTAGAATTCCACCATGGAGAAGATGATTTCTGAAATCCCGCCGAGCTCGTTCTCGCTCATTTCTTAACCAAATTTCTCGTCGTTTATTGCATTAGGATCGTTGAGACTTGTAGAATCGATCCATACCAGTCTTCGATCTCTGCCTGAGAAAGAACATCAATTGGAGAACAAATCTTTGTCAGGTTAGGATCTACAACCTACCCAAAATAATGAGACCTCAGAACAACCCGCCCGGCTAAGAGAAGGAAAGGCAATGACAGGGAAACCCGACAAAGATAGCCTACCTAAGAAAGACTTAGACCTAGACTCAGACTGACCAGACTGGCTATATGACTCCAAAATCCTTCACTTTGATAGCACGGGTACAGGATGAAAAGTGGGGCAACAGCTGGCTCCGACTGGG
The DNA here is from genome assembly GCA_018584345.1 of Thuja plicata. Lineage (NCBI taxonomy): Eukaryota > Viridiplantae > Streptophyta > Pinopsida > Cupressales > Cupressaceae > Thuja > Thuja plicata. The sequence continues at coordinate 6,903,404 of MU227244.1, forward strand.
GACTTGGGTAGATTATACCCAAGTGAGGGACTCAGAATCTCGGGTTTCGCAAGGAATAACAAAAGGGGGCAACGCAGGAACACCAAAAAAAGCAAGCAAAATAGGGAAGAAACAAAAGCAAGGGAAAGGAAACTAACCTAAGGAACCCAAAGCAACAAAACAAAACTATGGTACATTACAGGTGTTACCTATTTTCAATCTGCAATTTGATAAAGCTTCAAATCCTGACCGTTGAAGGTCAGTGGTAACACTTCACCATCTTGATACGCTAGTTTGAAAGAATTGTTATCAAATGCCTGGTGGATTATGAACGGGCCTTTCCACAGGGAATCAAACTTCTTATGCATCCCTTTTGGAGCACTTTGCTTATCCCACAATAATACACTGTCGCCCACCAGGAACTTTCATGGTCTTGCCTTTCTATCAAATAGCTTCTTCACTCGCAGTTGATGCTGAGTAATGTGATCTACTATCTCCGCTCTCTCCTCTTCTAGTTTTGTCAGATACAAGATCCTCTTCTCTAATCCATCACTGAACGTACCATCTTCAATCACCTTTCTGAGTTTGTTGGTAGCCAATTCTAGAGGTAATGGAAGGCTCGCCTCAGTGCCATAAACCAACTCAAAAGGTGATACACCAATTGCCCTCTTTGGTGTCACCCTGTCCGCCCATAATGCTTCATGCAGCTTTTTATGCCAGTTTCTTTGATTATCTTCCACCAGCTTCTTAATAATATTCACCAAATTCTTGTTGCTGGATTCGTCTTGGCCATTTCCCTGTGGGAAGTAATCTGAGGAATGGCTAACAGTGATTCCATATTCGAAGCAAAAACTAGTAATCTCAACTGAAGAGAAATAAGATGCATTTTCCATTACTAACTTATTCAGGACGCCAAACCTGACTAGTATATTCTCTTTAAGAAATTCACATACCACTTCTGAAGTTGTTCTCTTCGTTGCCTTAGCTTCCACCCACTTGGTGAAATAATCAGTGGCAGTTATTATGTACTGGTGACAAGCGCTGGAAGCTGGATTAATTGGGCCGATGAAATCAAGACCCCATTGTTGAAAAGGCTCCTCTATCACCACAGGCTTCAATGAAAGAGCAGCTAATTGAGGACACCCTAAAAAAATATTGCGTTTCTTGCATTTTTCTACCCAAGAAAAGGCATCCTTGAACATCCCAGGCTAGTAGTAGCATTGTCTCAAAATTTTGAAAGCGGTGACGGAGGACGAGAAATGTCCTCCGCAGGCTTCATCATGAAAAGTTTTCAGCAGCTTCTCTTGTTGTTGTTTATCTACACATCTGAGAAAAGTACCATCAATCGCCCTCTTGAACAATTTGTCATCCCAAATTATGAATTTAGCAGCCTTTAATTTTAGCTCTCTTCTTTGTTTCACCGTCAGGCCGTCTGGGCATTCTCCGTATGTGAGGAAGTAAACAATATCTTTGAACCATGTGTCTTGGAGTCCCACGGCCAAGACCAACTACTTTTCTTCGGATTCCTCTGTCTCTTCCATGATCTTGTTTTCCGTGATTGCTCTACATAAGGCATTTCCCCTTACCAATTTAGTGGGCTTAATTTTGATGTCGTATTCCTGCGTCTTTGCTATCCAAGCTCCTCGAACATTGCAACCCACTTCTTGCTGTGTCAACACACTTTTCACTGCTACCTCTAGGACATAGACCACAGAATGTGAATGCAAGATGTAGAACCGGAAGTTGTTCAATGCTTTAACTACCGCAAAAGCATGTTTCTCAATCTGCGAATACTTCAATTCATGATTTTTTAAGGGAACGCTCATGAAAGCTACAGGGGCCTAAAATCCTTCATCATTATTTTGCATAAGTATAGCTGACAGAGTGTGTTCGGAAGCGTAACAGTAGATGATGAAATCCTGCTCATAATTTGGATGACTCAACACCGGAGCATCAGCAATAGCATCCTTGATGTTCTGGAAAGCTTGTTTCCCTGTTCGCTCCATTTAAAATTTGCATTGCCTTTCATCATATCTACAATGCACTGGGTTATCTCTACAAAATCTGGTAGAAATATCCTGAGAAAATTGACTTGCCCAAAACTGACTTCACTCATGTTCTGTTCAGTGGCAAACTCAATCTTCGAATAGCCTCAACTCGCTCTGGGTCGATCCTGATTCCTTCTTGGGAGACTATGTGACCAAGGAGCTTTCCTTCTGTTACACAGAACACAAATTTCTTCAGGTTGAGGGAGATTCCATGATCTCGGCATCTTTGCAAGACCTTCCTCAAGTCTTCTATGTGGTCTTTTCTTTTCTTTGAAAATGCGGTGAGATCATCCAGATATATCCCCATGATCCGATCCTTTAGATCAGTGAATGTTTTGCTCATGCATCTTTGAAAAGTAGCACCTGTGTTTATCAGACCGAAAGGCATCCTGTGGTATGTGAACGTACCCCAGGGGGTTGTGAATGTCATCTTGTGCTGATCTTTCTCCTCCACTTCAATCTAGTTATAGCCTGAGAATCCATTGAGCATGGACATCATCTCGGAACCAGCCACCGTTTGCAGTAAATAGTCCATATTGGGAAGGGTGAAATTGTCTTTAAGAGATGCCTGATTCAAATTTCAAAAATCGACACAGATTCTGATTTCTCCATTCTTTTTCCGAACAAGCACTATATTAGCTAGCCAAGTAGAGTGATGGATTGGGTAGATAATTTGAGCCTTCAGCATTTTATCTACTTCTCAGAAAATGGCATCCGCTATCTTGGGGTTGTAATTCCTCTGTTTCTGGTGAAAAGGGATGGCATCCGGCTTCAAAGGAATCTGATGTTTCACTTTTCTGCCTCTATAACTTTTCAAGTCTTTGTAGCTCCAGGCGAAAACATCCTTATACTCTATAAAGAGTTGCTTGGAAGCTTCCTTCTCTTCAGATCAAAAACATTTGCCAGTGTTGATCATCTTGGGGTCGTCCGGATCACCGATGTTCACCCCTTCATATTCACCAGTAGTGGATCCTTTTTTTTTCCTCTTCTACTTTATATAAGCATCATCTCTATTAAACAGCTTTTCCAAAGACACAAAATAAGGTGGGATAATATTGCCTTGTATCTGAATCGCTTCACCTTGCTTTTCTGGTGATTCATGACTGGAATCTTCTTTATCTCCTTCATTCACATGGTTTTCAGAAGTAGTCTTGTCACTTTCCAAGAATAATTGCAAGCTCTTGTCGTCTTCAAAGACCTGCCATGAATCCATATTTTGTGGAATAGAAGCTCTGTGAACGATCTCGATCTGATACTTCTTGTCTTTAAACTCTGGATGAGGCAACAATAAAAAAGCTGAAACTGCTAGGGAATCAGACTTGGAATTCAACTCTCTTGGTACCGCCTCAATGGAGAAGGCATCTAGACTTTCTATTTCATCCCAGACCCTGTTTTTGTAATTCTTCAATCTGTGATTCTTGAGAGAGTATTGTTTTCTAACCTGTTTCACAATGAGCTCTGCGTCGCCTCTAGCCTTCAGCAATTTTACTCCTTTTTCTTTTGCTGCTGCAATTCCAAGTAACAGAGCCTCATATTTGGCGGTGTTGTTGGTATTCTTGAATTCAAATTTAAAGGCCATAGGCTCAGGTTCACCTTGAGGAGGGATCAACACGATGCCTGCACCAGATCCTGATGAAGAACAACTTCCATCAAATTCTAGGGTCCATACACCGGTAAGGTTGCTCCCTTCACATAAAGCTCTTTCATCTGGACTTTCACTTCTTTCTTCACTCAGGGATTCTTCAGAGAAAAAAATGTAATTTCCAAATTCCAATTCTTGGTAGAGTATCTGGGCTTTGGGATCATCAGATTTCAGGACGGTGAATTTAGCTTTTTCTTCAGGCTCCAACTTAACTTTCTTGTTCCCAATCGATATCATAGCCTGAGACCAGTCTAACTTTATCTCCCCTCCTAAGTCTCTAAAGAAACTTCTACTTAGGAGGAGACCATAGCTTGTCGGGATGTCTGCCACTAGGATAGTCAATAAGAGCTTCTTTTTGGGGTGAGAAGCCAAAGCAACCTGGGCATCTTTAATTTGTCCTAGCCAGGGAACCTGTTTAGCATCCATTGAATAAAATCTCCCATGCACCTCTGTGAGACTAAGACCTAAGGCTTTGGCCACTGAATGGGGCATGACATTGTCCGACGCTCCAGAGTCTAATATGCAGTTACTTAGTTTACAACTGTTAATATACAATGAAACATAGAAGGGATCGGGTTTCTGACCAGGAGAAGTTGCTAACACAGTACATTCATCTTGATGAAACAAATTAGTTGTCAATGTTTCCCCTTCTTGTTATACGGTCACATTGTGGTTCAATTTTGAGACATCCCCCTTACATCTCTCCACCAGT
>MU227244.1:6948682-6972689 GCA_018584345.1 Thuja plicata
TCTGATAATAAATGTAGTAAGTGAATGTAAATCATCAAAAACTGTAAGATAGTTTTAACTGGGTAACATAAGCATGCAAATTTATGTTTTGGTGCCTATTTGTTGTATGATTGGATTTTGGATAACATTTATATATTGAAAGATGGTAGAAATGGGAAAATTGACTCTAAAATTGATGAAGGAATATTTCAAGGAAATTATACCAAAAGCAAAGCTTATAAATGTCTGAACAAATCCTCTAACAAAATCATTGAAAGTGCAAATGTTAAAGTGGATGAATTTGCTGAGAAAAATGATGAGGAAAGTAGAAAGCAACCAGAAGATTACAATAAATTTGTCTACAGTGAAGAACCTAAGACTCTTCCTGAGAAACAGTGTAACAATACCATGTGTCAGAACAATGCAACCGAGCAACAGGCTGCACACACCGAGAATCAAGAAAATGCTCACAATGTTGAACCAAGTGATGAAGATCAAAATGAAGGTCAAGATGATGATCAAAATGATGAACATAGATTTGAACTTGTACTTTCTAGATATGTTGGAAGACACCATCCGCAGGACCAAATAATTGGAGACAAAAGAGCTGGAATTAGAACAAGAAGTAAGTCATTGAACACTAGATGTTTGATTTGTAATTTTGAGCCTAAATATTTTAATACTGCAATTAAGAATCAAGAATGGGTTAGTGAAATGAATGAAGAGATTGAACAGATTGAAAAGAACAAAACATGGACATTAGTACCTAGACCGAGTGACAAAAATGTCATCGGTACCAAATGGATATTCATAAACAAACTAAATGAGAATGGATAAGTCACAAGGAACAAAGAAAGACTGGTATGCAAAGGGTATGCACAAGAAGAAGGTATTGACTATGGAGAAACCTTTGCACCCATTTCTAGACTAGAAGGAGTAAGAATTCTACTTGCTTATGCTACTTTCAAAGGATTCAAAGTATACGAAATGGATGTAAAATCTGCATTTCTGAATGAAATACTAGAAGAGGAGGTATACATTGAACAACTTGAAGGGTTTTTTGATCCTAACAAGAGGAACATGGTTTGTAGACTAAAAAAAGGCTTGTATAGATTGAAACAAGCACCGAGAGCATGGTATGAAATACTTCACTCTTATCTCATTAGTATTGGATTTGTAAGAACAAGTGATAATAGTAATCTATATTTAAAAGCTTATACTAATGATAAGATTCTGATTGCTGAGATATTTGTTGATGATATCATATTTGGAGGTAATGATATGTTATGCAAGCAATTTGTTGATGAAATGAGCAAAAAATTTGAGATGTCAATGTTTGGAGAGATCAAATTTTTTCTTGGTCTACAGATTCTACAATAGGAAGAAGGCATCTACATCACACAATCCAAATACATCAAAGAAGTTCTAAAAATATTCAAAATGGAGGAATCCAACCCAGTTGGAACACCTATGACAATCAGATGCAAATTGAAAAAGGAAGACAAGTCAACAGAGGTAAATCAGACCCTATACAGATCTATGAATGGAAAACTAATGTATGTTGTACATACTAGACCAGATATCGCACATGCAGTTGGTATATTTGCAAGATTCTCTACTAATCCCAAGGAATCACACATGACTGTTGTTAACAGAATTCTGAGATATCTAAAGAATACCAAAGACTATTGATGTGGACGGAAGTCTTGTTACTGCTATAGAACCAGCTTGGCTTTGCTCTAAGATCTTCCTCCTAGATCTCTTAGGGTATTCACAACCCTAACCTAAGGTGAGTCACTATCAGCTTTACCTCCCCTTCAAGACTCAGTCCCCATTGACATGCTATTCATCTCCCCACTGAACCTATACACATAGATTCATTTTGCTCACTTAATCAATGTTTTCAGAATATTGCTTCATTCTCTTCCCTAGCCAGACTATTACTAAGCTCTCCTAGGGTAAGATCTCTAGATTCATACCTCTTTCTACTCCTACCAAAAACAAAAGGGAAATTATGTACAAGGGCTCCTCTCGAGTTCCATCCCAACACATTACTCTCACCATGGATTCAGGAACCTCGAGGGTCCATTAATGGTTACAACCCAGAATGGGTGAAGAACTAACAACTTAAAAAATAGAAAATAAAGTAACTAATATACTTGCATGCAAAAGGAACCACAAAGAAACTTGATATCCACTAAACACACAACCTGCAACTTCTCATTACTGGAAAAAAAAAAAAACAATACAATAACCTGCAAATCTCTAACTTTCCTGTAGCTTCTCCTCTTCTTCAATCTCTCCCTTCTAGATCTCTAAAATGAAGGCTTGGGATGTTATTAGTAACCATCCTATCATTGGAATAACCCTAACTACCCACTTATTTGCAAGCATCTCTTCAAGAACTGTTACAACTGACCATATTGTCCATAAAAGACAAGATCTGCTTTTCACGGGCTGTTACGATGGAATATTACCGAGCAATAGTAATACAAGACTGAGCTCCAGTGTTGGCTGAGCTGCTAGGCACATGTGTAGGTCGAGATGCTAGGCACCAGTGTAGGATAAGCTACTAGGCACCAGTGTAGACCAAGTGCTAGTGATACCAAGTAGCTTATCCAAGGTTCCTAATGCCTTGGTTGGATTTCCAAAGGCTTACAAACTACCTCACACACACACAAAAAAATAAACCAACTAAGAAACATATCTAGCCATGGATTGACCTAGTCATATCCATCTTAGGTAAATAAAACAAATGACCTTCTAAGGTCCACACACACTCTCCTGACTTGGCTAGAGTCAGTACATGCCAGAAATAAAGAGCTAGGGGTTTGAGCTAGGTGTGCTCCTACACCATACTCCCCCAGACAAAATAAAGTTTAATCCATCCTTGGATTGAGCATGTTTGGATCAATGCCCAACCTCTTGAATTTTGTTTCTCTGATCCAAGTAGCATCAACATCTTCTTTTTCATGTCATTTGACAAGGTTCTCCATGTAGTCTTTGTTCCTAGTCTTCTTGTAGACCCTTGAGTCTAGTATCATTTCAGCTATCATAGATGGAGTAGGGGTTAATTTCAAATCTTTTACCTCTTGTATTACCTCTTGAAGTTTTTGATCAGCCTCTTGAATTGGTCCTTTTTATGCTATAAAATCTGCAATGTTGAAAACCGGTGACAAACCAATGTATTCAGGAAGCTCCACCTTGTATGCATTGTTTCCATACTTTGCAAGTATCTTACATGGACCTATCCTCTTCATATGTAGCTTATGAGGAAAAAAAATTTCATCCTATGTTTTTTCAAGTGTACCATCACAAAGTATCCAATCTGAAACTGAACCTCCCTCTTTGATACATCCACCTTTTGCTTTACCTTTTCAGCATTTTCAATCAAGTTCGTTCTCACACTTTCATGGAATTCTCTCATTGAATGAGAAAATTCCTCAGCATATCCACTACCATGCATTCCTTACTTCAATTATCTAAGTTCAAAAATTCCTCTTGGGTGAAAGCCATAAATAATTTCAAAAGGACTCTTACCAGTCGATTTGTTCACTGTATCATTGTATGCATATTCAGCTTGTCCAATGAGTTGGTCCCATGCTTTACCATGCTCCTTTGTGAGGCATCTCAGCAAGTTACCAGGAATCCTATTGACTACCTATGTTTGGTCATCTGTCTGTGGATGATACGCAGATCCAAAAGACAAGTTAGTGCCCAACTTTTTCCATAAGGTCTTCCAAAAATGACTCATGAATTTGTTGTCCCTGTCTAAAACAATACTAAGTGGGAGTCCATGGATCCTCACCACTCCACTAAAAAAAATTGAGCAATGTTACAAGCATCATGAATAGTCTTGCAAGGTATGAAATGAGCCATCTTGCTAAATTTGTCCACAACAACATAAATACTGTCATATCCCTGCCTTGTTCTTGGCAAACCAACTACAAAATCCATTCTTATGCATTTCTATGGTCTGGTTGGGATTGGAAGTTTCTGATAAAGACCTATATTAGATGACATTCCCTTTTCTTTTTGACATACTACACAACTCTCAACATATTGTCTAACATCTCTATTCATTCTAGGCCAAAAATAGAACCTAGTGACTAGCTCTTGAGTCTTACTGACTCCAAAATGACCACTAAGTGCCCATTATGTTTTTCTCAAATCAAATTCTCTCTCATGGATCCTTTAGGAACACAAATTTGACCTCCTTTAAATAATAAATCATTCTGCAAAGTATATTCAAAAAACTCACCATGAAAGTTGTTTTTAAACTCCCTGCATACCTTGTAGATTTGAGCAAAATATTCATCTTCAGCATATAGGTCTTTGAATCTATCAATACCTATGATTTTTAGTTGAACTTCTTGGACTATGAGCAGCCTTCTTCTCAATGCATCAACAACCTTATTCTGTACTCCCTTTTTATGCTTGATATTGAAAGTGTAGGCTTGTAGATACTCCACCCACTTCATGTGTTTATTGATAAGTTTTTCTTGAGAGTTAAGGAAGCTAAGAGCTTGGTTATCAGTATATACTATGAACTCCTTTGGCATAAAGTAGTACCTCCACTTCTTGAGTGCTTGGACTAGAGCATATAACTCTAAGTCATAAGAAGAGTACTCCTTCTTTGCATCATTTAGCTTCTCACTATGGAAATCTACTGGTCTTAATTCTTGGCTTATGACAGCCCCAATGGCCACATTACTTGCATCACATTCTACTATAAAAATCTTATCAAATCTTGGAAGAACTAGAGTAGGCAACTCTGCTATCTTCTCCTTGAGTGTTTCAAACCCTTTCTCAGCTTGTGGTGTCCATTGAAACTTTATCTTCATCCCACCTTCGATGGTATCTAACATAGGTGCAAAAATACCACTGAAATGTCTAATGAACTTTCTATAATATTGAGCTAAACCATGGAAATTCCTCACCTCATTTGCAGCCTTGGGAGTAGGCCAACTTAGAATGGCATCCACCTTTTCTTGGTCCATTTTGAGGTTACTCTATGACAAAACAAAGCCGAGATATACAAGTTCCTACTTCATGAAGTCACACTTCTCCAAATTGATCATTAGCTTTTCATCATGCAATTTATTGAAAACAATTTTCAAATGTCTAATATGCTCCTCCTTAGTCCTACTGAAAACTAAAATGTCATCTAGGTAGACAACAAAAAATTTACCAATGCATTCTACCAATACCTCATTCATAAGCCTCATAAAAGTTGAGGGAGCATTAGACAAACCAAATGGAATTACAAGCCATTCATACAAACCTTTTGTAGTTTTGAAGGTTGTCTTCCATTCATCTCCTTCATTTATCCTGATTTGGTGGTAGCCTCTCTTAAGATCAATCTTGTTGAAGTACTTTGCCTCCCGAAAGCAATCCATTAGGTCTTCAATTCTGGGTATTGGAAACCTATACCTAATGGTGATTCTATTTATGGCTCTAGAATCAGTACAAAGTCTCCAAACTCCTCCATCCTTATGTGTTAAAACAGTAGGGACTGCACATGGGCTTATGCTCTTTCTAATTAGGCCTTGGTCTAATAACTCTCTGATTTTCTTGGCTATCTCCTCATTTTGCTGAGGGGTCATTTTATAGGCAGCTTTGTTGGGTAAGGTAGCTCCTGGTATGAATTCAATCTTGTGGCTAACAAGTCTTTTAGGAGGTAGATGATTGGGATGGCCATCATTCACAATATCTCTATACTCTTTAATTATTTATTTTACCTCATTTGGTATTTCTGATTTCTTGATAGCAACTTCATCTTTTGGCTTCAATACTAAAGAAAATCCAACTCATCCTCCTTCTCCTAGAGTATTCAATAAATCCTTCTCACCAACCATGAGCACACTTGGACTTGATGTCTTCATCTCTCCTTCTTATATCAAGGACTGAATTTTGAAAGTCACCCCATCTTTCTTGAATGAGTATGCATTATTGGTTCCATCATGCATGGCTTGCCTATCAAACTGCCATGGCCTTCCAAGTAGAAGGTGACATGCATCCATGGGAATAATGTCACATAGAACTCTATCTTTATACTTTCCAATGGTGAATTCTACCCATCCTTGGTCTCCTACAAACACATGTTGTCCTTTGTTAAGCCATGTAACCTTGTATGGGTTGTCATGTGGAATCCTTTTCAAATTTAACTTGGTGGCTGCCTCTGCACTAGTGATATTATCAATTGAGCCTAAATCAATAATGACTCTACACACCTTTCCTATGATCTTACACTTCACTCTAAAGATTTCCCTTCTTTGGCTTAGTTCTTCTTTGCTTGGCTCTATGATCAATGTCCTCTTTATCATGAGGACCTCACCTTCCTCTGATTCTAAAGGTACCTCAAATGGCTCACTGTTGCAACTTGATTCTTCTTGGACATAGTTAAATCTCTTTCCACCTCCTTGAGAAGTAGAACCTTTTTTAGAACACCTATAGGTAGGATGTCCTAGCTAATTGCAGTTGTAGCACTTCATGGTGGCAAAGTAGGATGCTCCTCTTCCTTGATTGTTGCTACTCCTTCCTCTCCAACTAGTGTTAGAGCCTCTACCTCTGTTGAAACCTCCTCTATTGGAGTTTCCTTCCTGATTTTTAGTGAGATTTTTCTAACTTTTCTGCCTTGAATCTAATCCCCTTCCACCATATCCTCCTTGTCCTCTTCCTTCTCTACCTCTTCCTCTTCCTCTGAAGTTTGATTCTGATTTCTTTTTGTTCTTCTCTTCCACTTTCAATTCAAGTTGGAAACACTTATGGACGGTTGTGGGAGTCCACAAACTGATTTCCTCTTGGGTATTCCATTTTAGGCCTCCAAGATACCTAGCCACCCTGATAGTCTCATCCTCTTGGACTCTTGACCTCAAGCACAACTTCTAGAATTCTTCAATATACGTAGCCACATCCAAATATTTTTGCTTCAAACTCTGCCTCTTCTTGTGTAACTAGATTTCATAATCCTCAGGTAGGTATTTCTCCTTTACCTTGTTTAACATGGCCTTCCAATTTTAAATTGGATGCTTACCCATCTTCTCCCTCTCTTCTTGGAGGTATTTCCACCATGTTAATGTTGAACCTCTTAACCTTGACTTTGCAACTTTTACCTTCTGTGCTTCAGTTATGCCCTCACATTCAAAATCTCAATACCTTCTATCCATTCCACAACTAGTTCACTGTCCATTTTTCCATTAAAGAATGGAATTTCTTCAATACTTTTGCCTCCTAGGGCTCTGAGAGCTTTTAGAAGTGGCTCCTCATTCATGGAAGGGTCTAGTTCAAGTACCAAGTCTTCTTTATCAAAAATTTTCTTCCCTTTGTTGTTGTTGACTTCATTTCCATCTCTACTTTTAGTTGCATCTGCAACTTCTTAAAGTTTTACCTTCATCTCATCCAGGGCTTCTTATAGGAGTCTACTCCTTTCCCTTTGATCCTCTATCACTCTCATCTGCTCATCTACTTCCTTTACAAGCTGTGCATTGGTGACCATCTTGTTTTCACCTACTGATACTACTGGCTGGAACATTTACCACAAGCCCAATCAATTTAGGCTCTGATACCAATCTGATGTGGACAAAATTCTTGTTGCTGCTAAAAAACAAGCTTGGCTTTGCTCTGAGATCTTCCTCCTAGATCTCTTAGGGTATTCACAACCCTAACCTAAGGTAATTCACTATCACCTTTACCTCCCCTTCAAGACTCAGTCGCCATCGACATGCTATTCATTTCCTCACTGAACCTACACACAGAGATTCATTCTGCTCACTCAATCAATGTTTTTAGAACATTTCTTTCATTCTATTCCCTAGCCAGACTATTACTAAGCTCACCTAGGGTAAGATCTCCAGGTTCATACCTATTGCTAATCCTACCAAAAAAAAAAGAGAAACTATGTACAAGGGCCCCTCTTGAGTTCCATCCCAACACATGACTCTCACCATGGATTCAGGAACCTTGAGGGGCCATTAATGGTTACAACCCAGAATAGGTGAAGAAATAACAACTTACAAAATAGAAAATAAAGTAACTAATCTACTTGCATGCAAAAGTAACCACAAAGAAACTTGATATCCACTAAACACACAACCTGCATTTTCTCATTACTGGAAATAAAACAAAACAAAACAATACAATAATCTGCAAATCTCTAACTTTCATGTAGATTCTCCTCTTCTCCAATCTCTCCCTTCTAGATCTCTAAAATGAAGGCTTGGGATGTTATTAGTAACCATCCTCTCATTGGAATAACCCTAACTACCCACTTATTCACAAGCATCTCTTCAGGAACTGTTACAACTAACCATACTGTCCATAAAAGACAAGATCCACTTTTCATAGGTCGTTACGATGGAATATTGTCGAGCAACAGTAATGAAAAATTGAGCTCCAATGTTGGCCAAGCTGCTAGGCACCAATGTAGGCCGAGCTGCTAGGAACCAGTGTAGGTCAAGCTGCTAGGCACCAGTGTAGGCTGAGCTGTTAGGCACCAGTGTAGGCCAAGCTTCTAGGCACCAGTGTAGGCTGAGCTACTAAGCACCAGTGTTGGCCGAGTGCCAGTGATACCAAGAAAATTATCCAAGGTTCTTGATGCCTTGGTTGGATTTCCAGAGTCTTACAAACTACCTCACACACACACACAACAAAATAAATGAACTAAGCAACCTATCTAGACATGGATTGACCTAGTCATATCCATCTTAGGGAAATAAAAAAAATGACCTTCTAAGGTCCACACAGACTCTCCTAACTTGGATAGAGTCAATACATGCTAGAAATAAAGAGCTAGGGGTTTGAGCTAGGTGTGCTCCTACACCAACTATGGTTTGTGGTATAATAAAGAAGACAAATTTGAGCTACAAGTTTATACCAATGTTGATTGGGCTGGAAACATAGATAATAGAAAGAGCACAATAGGAGGAGCATTATGTATGGGTGACAGACTTGTCACATGGATAATTAAAAAGAAAGGATGCATATCTCAATCTATTGCAAAAGTAGAATATGTGGTTTCTTCTACAAATAACTCTAACATTGCATGGATCAAGTAATTTCTGAAAGGTATGAATATGGAAATCCTTGATCTAGTGATTATCTATTGTGATAATACTAGTGCTATAAACATCTCAAAGAAACCTATGATGCATGCTAAGATAAAGCACATAGCTATTAAGCATCATTACTTGAGGGAACACGTACAAGAGAAAGAGGTGATACTAGAATATGTGCAATCAAAAGAACAATTAGCAAACATATTCACAAAGCCATTTCCAAAAGATACATTTGAGTACCTGAGGAAGAGACTAGGGGTTCAACCCTTGTCTACTACTCACTAAGCTGACTAGAAGGATGCATCATCCTCCACATTATCATAAGATCAATCATGTTGATGCAAGAAAAGATATGGATTGCATTGACACATCAATGCAAGAAGGTACTTATCTGAACCACACACCAGAGATATTGTTGGCTACTACAGAGCTGTATTGTTGATGGACAGGAGAGAGATGTTTTTTTTTTGACATTTTTGTCAAAGGGAGAGGAATATATCCATATGAAATATCTATCAGGAAGAATAAAATTAGTCAAAGGGAGAGAAAATATCAGAGAAAGAAGTTTCTACAAAGGGAGAGAAAGATCCAAGAAAGATTCAAAGAAACAACCATCCGTCTAAGGGAAAGAATTGGAGAAAAGTTAACACTGGATATCTATCCAGAAAAGGGAGAAGAGATTATACAAGAAAGGGAGAGATATAATTTATACACCTATCCATTGAAGGGAATAAAGAAAGGGAGAGCACTCTGCAATAATAAAATCTAAGCTAGAAGAGCTTACCGAGAATGAGATATTTGTATTGGCTATAGAATAATAAGTTTGGTATGTTATGGAATATTTCATATTGTGTTGATAGTATGTTTCCATCTATGCCAAAGGGAGAGATTGATGAACTATAACTGATTGAATATTTGAAGATGATAAGTTGATGATCATCGAGCTGCAAAAAGTAAATGCAAAAAATTAAATTAATCTGATTGTCATTGTACCTATGATTAGCATGCTTTATCTTAGATTGATGAACTATAACTGATTGAATATTTGAAGATGATAAGTTGATGATCATCGAGCTGCAAAAATTAAATGCAAAAAATTAAATTAAATTAGTGTATTTTCATTGATGTCAACTTGATATAATCTGATTGGTCATATACATATTGTCATAGACTTAAATAAACCAAAGAGATAAATTTTATATTATCGGTAAACATAAAAAGCCGATGTACACCAAGTGATAGTAAAACACCAATGGATAGTGCACACCAGCGAACAGAGACCCCTGAGCAGTCACAATGTATACTGGGCACCACAACACCAAGCATAATTGAAGTGGTCACAGAGCAGAATTGAAGTTGATGCCTGGGGACAACTAGATTCAATGACCAAGAAAACTAAGAGTTGATGACTGAAATCAACTGGAGTTAGAAAATGACAAAACACTTAGCTGGCAGGAGCTATATTTAGAGTTAACTGATTGATTATTTTATTTTCATTAATCATTTGAACTAAAGAAAAGAAGAGTTTTATTCACATTTTTCAAGGAGAAATCAACGGAATAAAACTAAAGCAAAGCTTTAAAGATTAAAGCAATGCATGGAAAGATTTGCAGATCAAGAAGCAATCTACGTCAAGAAAAAGAAAGACAAGGAGGTTGAATGGTGAAATCATGTCTATATAAAGAGACAAGCAATTCATTATGAAAAAAAGGAATGCTGAATATAATTCTGGTGAAGATAGAAGTCTTCATGCAGATCTGATCATACAGGCTGAAGAACAGAGCCAAGAAATTCTGAAGACACCGAGAAATAGAAGCAAGAGAATTCATCGAGTAGAAAGAAAAAAGAAGGGGAGCAAAGGAATTGAAGAGAACATTGATCAGAGAGGTATTATGGACTAACAATAGATCTCAAAATATGAAAGTTAAAGTTGTATTTTTGAATAGATCATTTACAATTTTAGTTTAACCATTGATTCAAAAAATCTCTTAACCGAGTGGGATTTAACCATCCTTATTGTATTGATATACTCAAGAGTATCAAAAGGTTTTCATGTTGACAACATAGTGAATGCTAGGTCAAATGATAAACTTTTAGTTTTGAATCCTCTAACAAGGTCACACTTAACAGTGTGTTTGTAACCTTTAACAAGGTTGGCTCTTCACCGATCTCACTTCAAAAGAATGAAAATTTTGGGTTACCAGTCCCAAGTGGTTTTTCCCTTAACAGGATTTCCACGTTAAAAATCTATGTGTAAAATGTGTATATGGTTCACTGATTTGATTTTTTTTCTTACATTACTAAAATAGGATTGGTTGGTAAACACTAAGTTTATTTAATGTCACTCGGTAAAGGCTAGAAAAATATAAACAAAATATTTACCGAGCAATATATATTTGATAAGATTACTTAAAGGCATACATCTTGTAGGACTGAAAGATTACTGAAGGTATTATATTTGAGATATAATTTTTTGGTTGGATTATTGGAATTACTTTTAAGGCCACTAATTAACCCACCCCCCCCCCCCCATTCTCAATTATTCTAACAATATGTTGGTATTCAACACGTGTGAAAGTGAAGGATGTGGAATTTTATGGGAAATGGATGAAGGTGGTACATTATGGTATGTAGGTATAGATGAAGGTGATGAACTACAACTGATTGTATGTTTGAAGTCATTTGTTGATAATCAACCGAGTTGTAGATGTGATGATAAACATTATCAGTTAATGTATTGTCATTGATGTCAACTTATTTGAGTATCATTATGGTGTAAAACTGATGCAGGAGCATCCTAGGATCCTTGGAAATCCTGTATCAAAAAACAAAAATATTTTTTCTTTTGTTCTTTAACTTGTTTGGAGACTTCTTGGTGAAGTGCTTAGTTACCCTGTTGTTCGGGTACTCTTTGTATCTTTCTTTACCGATGGGTCTTGGTGTATTTTGGTTTTTGTTTCTTGGGTATGCTTTTACTGAGTGGTTGTTGTTTCTTGGTGATCTCTTCTCGAGTTGTTTATCCTGATCTAGCCGACTTCTGCATTTAATATCCATGGCGTAATTAATGTGGGGTCTCTCATTAGGGATTGTGTGGACCTAAATCTAGGTTGGGGGGGTTTATCCAATGTTTGTTATTGTAGGCTGACTTGTTGGTTTCCTTTTGTATTTAAGTTGTATTTTTGTTCTTAGTTGAGGGCATCAGATTGAGGGAGCAGATCAAAGTGTTGGATTTGAGAATCTGGATCGAGAGTTGTATGTTTTAAAGAAGATCTGTAGTTTATCTTGAGTAGTATCTTTGTATTTGGCCGTAACTGGGAAGGCCTTACAACCTGGCATGTTGGATGTAATGGATTATCTATGATAATAGAGAACTAAATGTTCATTATATATCTGTGTATTTGGTGGTTTTCGCTATTATGGTTATTGGCTGCAAGTTTGGATAATCCTTCGTTGGATCCTCCATCCTTGACTGCATCAGGTGGTATCAGAGCAGAGTTTCAATCACAGGAGAAGAAGTTAGATTTCAAATTGCTGGAGATTTGTGGAGTGAAGATGCCTCTGAAGAAAACGGATGATATCACAGAGGAAGAACCTAAGGAGGAATTCAATCTTGAATATTTTTGAGCTTTGCAGAAGCAAGTGCAAGATCTGCGAGAGGAGTTACAAAGAAAGAATGTATCTAGAGAAAACTGAAATAATGGTGAAGAGTCTGATGAAGAAGATCATTTCAAAGAAACTGAAGAAGATGTCAAAGATCCAAAGGAGGGTAGATTTCTGAGAGCCATGTCTAAAATTGGGAAAAGACCTAAGATTAAATTTTCTACATTTGCTGGAAGCCTTAGGCCAAAAGATTTGATCAATTGGATTAATGAGATGGATGAATACTTTGAGTATGAAGAAGTGGAAGATCCTGATAGATTTTGGTTTACAAAGACAAAGCTAAAAGGTCATGTGAACATATGGTGGAGAGAATTTCAATTGGAAATAAGTTGGAGAGGTAAAGACAAGATCATCAGATGGAACCAAATGGTTGAAAAGTTGAAGAAGCAATTCATCCCAGTGGATTATGAATTGGAGATGTTCAAGAAGATGCAAGGTTTGAGGTAGGAAAACAAGTCGGTGCAAGAGTACACTAAGGAGTTTTATCGGATCCTGATTAGGACTGGACATTCGGAAGCTAACAAGGAGAAATTTTCTAGACATATCTATGGCTTGACACCTAGTATTCAGGAAGAGTTACTTACTATTCAGATGAAAACCATAGGAGATTCTTATAAGATGGCATTGAAGATTGAGGAGAAGTTGAATAAAAAGTTTGAGAGCAGACAGAATAACATAAACTGAGGTGGTAAGACTGATTACACAACTACTGAGAGTAAGTTGGTGGATAATCCTAAGCAGACCAAGGTAGGATCTAGTAGTAGTCAAACCACTAAGGATTAAAATCGTGGGTATGGAAGAAGAGGAAGAAGTGATTTCAGCGGTACTTGTTTTTAGTGTGGTGAAAAGGGACATAGGGCCTGGTCATGTCCTCAAAATAAGTTCACCCTGACAACCGACAAAAGCTCAATAAATGTTGCAGAAGAAGGTCAAGTTATGATCACTAGAAGGCTGGCTATATGTATTAATGAATCAGTACAAAGAAGAAATTTGTTCAGAACCAAATGTAAGTGCAAGGATAAGGTATGTAATGTCATAAATGACGATGAAAGTTCTCAGAACTTTGTTTTAGAAGAGATGTTTAGTAAGTTAAATTTGGGAAGAAGAAAGCATCCTAATCCTTATCATATTAGTTGGATACAAGATGTGTCTAAGGTTAGGATTGAGGAGCAATGCCTTGTTAATTTTAAGATTGGATCTTATTATGATGAGACATTATGTGATGTATTTCCTATGGATTCTTGTCACCTGTTTCTCAGTAGACCTTGGCAATATGACATACATGTTATGTTTGATGGTCTTGCAAATACCTATGTGGTGAGACAGGATGGATCCAAGAATAAACTACTACCTTTGCAAGAAGCATGGACTAAGGTATGTGGAGTTATCAGATGTTGTCTGAATGACAGTGACAAACATGAGGAAAAGAGAATTGATGAACCTATGGGTGAAAGGAAGGAGAAATCTAAGGGAGAAGAGAATCAAACCTCTGAGGAACTTACAAAGATTAAGAAATAGATGACATTTTTGGCTGGGATAGTGCAGTAGATGTTGACAATAGTGACACTAAGAGATGCAGATGATACTGAGTTGATCAGTCAGTCAAATGAGAATGTGGTTCATCAAAACGTAGACACCTAAATCTGATTAACACATCTAATCATATTTACTGCCTTCTAGGACATATCAGCTAAGTAATTAAACATCACCTAATTGACCCATGTCATCTCCTAGCCCTAATTAATTCAATTAATTGGCTATATTCTTGATTAATTAATAAAAGTAACCAATAGCTTAATAATTAATTAAAACCATATTCCCCTATTATTTAATGAATATGTTATTTATGTAATTCAATTCATTAATATTCCCTTTAACCCCTAACATAACCTATCTCAACAACCTAACCTTGAGTTCTAACTCAACCCAACCTCTTCACACATGCTAACCTAACCAATACCAACCACCTAACCCTGAGTTCAAACTAATCCCAACCTCTTCACCCATCCTAATCCTATCTTAAACCCTAACCCTAATCCTAAACTCTCCCTAATGATGTCACATTCCTAATCTTTGGATTAGGAATTCAATTCCTTTCCCAAAGTCAACTTTCTCAATCCATCCTCATCCAAATGCATTTAATGCTCTTACATCCTCATTAATGCTTCTTACATGCCTCATTAAGGCTCTTACACCCTCTTTATGATCCTTACCTTCTAGAGGCTTCTTGGTCTATTTCCCTAAATGGTCACATTCCTCCCCACTTTAAACCCAATCCCCTTGTGACAAGTGTCACAATTTGATGCACTTGAAGAAGCACAATCCATGTGCTCTCTTCTAGTGGCATATGGACCTCTCTTCAACTTTGCATCTGAGCCCTTGGTTTTCCTAGCCATTGCCTATATAAGGAACCCCTTTCCTTTATATTTTCAATTCACCTTCCATGTATAGTTATAATGTTATTTTGAGAGCAAATCATAAATCCATCTTTTAGAGAAGAGTTATAATGCCAGTTTGAGATCACAGCTTGAAGCTTGGAGCACATCTTGAGCACACATCCATAAGCATGAACACGTCAAAAGGGGAGCTTAGATTTGGTTTAAGGAGGTCTACAGGTTAGCCATCTAGTTTGGTAAGAAAGCACATAATCTTTTAATTAACAAATTCTCATTTCACTTTTTGGTGTTTAAAAAGAAGAGTGTATGTACTCACATCTTTTCACACTTGGTTTTGGGTTTCAAAGTCAATAAAAGTCAAAGTAAAATTCAACAAAATTCAAAGTTAATAAAAGTCAAAGTCAACAAAAGTTAATATCAAAATCAAAGTCAACAAAAGTCAAAGTCAATAAAAGTCAAAGTCAACATTTCTTTTTTTGGGGCTTAAAACAAACATGCACAAAATCTTGAATGCTTTAAGAAAAACGAACAATCAAACATCTGATTTTGGGTTTAAAACTGAACAATCAAATCACACATCTTGTTTTTGGATCTTAAAATTAAACTTTGAAACACTTCACTTTTTGGATTTTAAAATTGGACAAAGCAATCACACATTTCCTCTTGGGTTTAAAAACTAAACAACTCAAATGAACTCAATCTTGAATGCATAAAGACAAATTGAACAAGGCAAACAAAATCTCACTTTGGTGCTCATAAAAAGAACAAACTTGCGAGTTTTATTTCTGCACAAATCAAACATTTGCTTAACTTATCAATGGAATTAACCATGTGTTTGGTGTCTCTAGTGCACTTGCACAAAATCTATAGAGTGCAACCTCACTTCATGCATTATCCTCTCCCATTGGCTTTCGTGGTTGTTGGTGCAAGAGAAAGGTGATTGTGACCGTTTGATCTTTTTCTGAATCTTCTTAGAGGGGCCTGTCCAGAAGAAGCATGAGTCCTTTTGGACAATGACCTCAAACCGGTTAATCCTTCGGCTGGTATAGAAATAAGGTGGACTTAAAGGTCTGTCTATATCCCTTCAAGCTCGGGTGGGTCATGTTTAATGGTAGTCTAGACTGGGTGAACTCCCCAGCATATCGGCATGATTGAACTAGGCTCTTAAGTGAGTCACATTGTACAAACTGATTGTGGGGACACCACAAAAATACTAGCAACTCATAAATCTAGCAACTTACATGATCCATCCCTAAAAGCTTGATAATCAACTAGGCAAGGAAGATAGTAACTTTCCCAAGACATTCGCACATTCGTGCCACCTTGAGCGTTTGGAGTCGGCTAATACGACATCATAACTAGAGCCTTGTTCTTGGTGATGATTGTATTCTAATTAGCTCTTGTGTGTGTGCCTACGTATGTGGACAAAGGATTCCAAGCCCACTGCATCCTTAAGGTAGAAAGTTCTTGTATGTTTCTTCAGTGTTACAAACCTTGTGCAAAACAATTCTCAAACATACACAAGTCTGGAAGTTTTGAAAGTCCTTTTTCCAAAGAGATCAACATTTTATGCTTCTTGCAAGGTTTCTTTGCCTCTTGCCAGATTGTTTGCTCCAAATCCTCAAGATCATCATTTATTCTGAAAAACATTTGAAGGCACACTTGTCATAGTCACTGCCTCATCCTAAACATGATCAAACTGAGCTCATATCTATTTGTGGAAAGCACAAGACAGCCAGGTCATTCATTTTTCCCCATATCTTAGACCAGTAGGGCTATCTTTGCCACCCCCATCCTCTTTCCATCTTCTTCAGAGTCAGTCCTTCTTCCTAATCTAAGCTTGAGTCTTCCATCCATCACCATCATTCCTCCCTAATCAACTCATCAGAAAAGCATCATGTCACAAATATATTATGATGAGTTTGGTTGCCATATCTCTTCCTTGTCTATATCCTATTCCAATGATGATGAAGGTCTTGTTTATCATGATGCATAATTTGAAAACCTTAAAAATATATCCCTTGCATCTTATGTTGATGATGAAGGTCTTGTTGATCATGATGCGTATTTTGAAAACCTTAACAAGATTTCTCCAAATACCATCCAAACTCTAGTCATTCCTCCATCCTACCTATCATGTCTATATCCTATTCTGATGATGATGAAGGTCTTGTTGATCATGATGCATACTTTGAAAATGTTAAAAATCTCTCCCTTGCATCTTATGCTGACGATGAAGGTCTTGTTGATCATGATGCGTACATGGAAAGCCTTAATAAAATTTCTCCAAGCATCCTCCAAGCTCCAGTCATTCCTCCACACTATCCCATCAGGCCACCATGCATACCCACTAGCAATCCTTATCATGCCTTTGACAAGGGAAATCCTTCTTATCCTCCATCCACATCTCCTTCTTATACATACATGCCTCCATCTTATCCTATGGTCATCTCCCAACCTCTGTCCTTTCACAAAAACACTACTAGCTACATCCCTAATCCTAATCCCCCATCTCATTGTCCTCCAACCCATGTTCAAACTACTAATCCTAGTCCTCCATTTCCTCCAATCCATCACCAGAATCCTCCTAATATTGCTCCTCCATCATCCACTATGTCCTATCCATCTCCCCCATCTTATCCCAATCTACCATCTCCAATTCCTACCTACATTAACACATATTACATACCCCAATCCATCCCTCCTCTTCCATCAGTTATTCAATCAAGTTCACAAACAATTGCCACACCTACCTATGTGAAATATCTAGCCATACCATCTCCTACATCCAGCTCTACACCATCATTCAACCATACAAGTTCACAAGACATTGCCACATCTTCATATGTGGACTACCCTAACTTCCCACCATCTACGCCTACAGATCCTCCATCTCTGATACGTAAGTTTACAAGGAGTTTCACAAGGAAGCCAACACAAAATCCATCTCTTATAGTTGATGAGTCACATTATATCTATCCCCCATGGGAAAACACTAGTGATGAATCCCTTCCACCCCTCACACACGAAATTCCTTTTCCATCTCCCACACCTATCATTTCCCTTCTAAATCCCATACTGATTGATCCTCTTCCACCCCTCACACCCGACATTCCTTTTCCATCTCCCATCCCTATCATTTTCCTTCCGAATCCCATACTTATTGATCCTCTTCCACCCCTCACACCCAACATTCCATTTCCATCTCCCATCCCTATTATTTCCCTTTCATATCTCATACTTTTTGATCCCCTTCCATCTCCTAGCACCATTGAAGTCCCCTCATCCATTGCATTCATCTAATCTTCATCCCCATCTCCTCCTCCAGATACTATCCATGCCCCATCCCATGAACCTCATGCCTCCACCCTTCTTCCCTCCATTACAGAATCCACCATCCCTACATACAACCCATTTGCAAAATCTCCCCTCTATCTGTACACCCCATTTGCAGAATCTCCCATTCTTCTATCCCCCTCCATCTAAAGAATCCTTCCATACATCCCCCATCACACCATCACCATCAATCCAATCATGTCACGACCTTGGCCAAAAGCATGTTGAATTATCCATTGACTTGAATGATGATTGTATCATTCCATCCACTACATATCAAGATCCTAACATCCCCCTCCATCCCTTACATGATTCATCCACTCCACTTCCTAATTCATCCACTCCTCCATCTCAAGATCCTATCCTTCCATCTACTCCAAATCCTGGTCCATTATCCTATCTGATTCAAGATCCAAGCATCCCATCCACTCCGCTTCCTAATTCATCCACTCCTACAAATCAAGATCCTCCCACTTTACCTATTCCATCTCAAGATCCATTACCACTTCTGAGTTAAGATCCAAGCATCTCATCCACTCAACTTCCTCATTCATCCATTCCTTCACATCAAGATCCTACCATTCCATCTCCTCCATCTCAAGATCCATTACCACTTCTGAGTCAAGATCCAAGCATCCCATCTACTCCACCTCCAGATCCATTATCCTATCTAAGTCAAGATCCAAGCATCCCATTCACTCCAATTCCTAATTCCTCTTGTCCTCCATATCAAGAGCCTACCATTCCATCTCCTCCAACTCCAAATCCATTACCCCATTTGAGTCAAGATCCAAGCATCCCATCTCCTCCACTCAATGATCCTTTATCACCTCCAATCCAAAATATCCCCCCACCATTACTCTATCCCCTCAGTCCACTCGCATTCATCCGCAGTGGTCCGCTTGAAGCAACAGAAGTAAATTTCATGTCCACCATGTATACTCCTACTGATAATGGACTCGCATCTTGTTCCCTACAAGAGAAGTACCCTATCATGGCTCAAATGATAAAAAATGGAAATATCAAGGCAAAGGCTTAGGCCTAAATGAGAAAGGTATATTGGAGCCCATCTCTGTTAAAAGACATCCATAATTTTTTTGTATTGGTTACGCACCTAGAGGTCCTTCATCCAAAAAATTTGGTACAGCTAAAGAAAAGTTCAAGAGTATTTTCAAACCCTTCATTGCATCTTCCTATCATCCCTCTAAAGCATATGATGCCATCCCCCCTCCTCCATCATTGCAACCCAAGACAACCTACCATATTCCTCCTTCATTCCCTCAATCCATTTTGGGCCCCTATGTCCCAAAATCTCATCCCACTCCTTCCTTCATACATCAATCCCATATAAAAAATCCCACCACTTACATTCCCCATTAGGATCAACAAAGGCACATACCCATGCGCCCCATCCATGATCCTACCTCCACCATTCCATCCATATTTCCTCCATCTCATGAAAGTTATCATATCTCTTCCAATGCTACTCACTGTAATTTGGATGCCACATCACCAATGCATAAAGAAAAATATCCACCAAAAGCTAAAGATTGTCATGTCCACTCTAAACGACATGTTCAAGAAAAGGAAAATCCAATCAAAGCATGCACTACATTTCAAAGGCCACAAAGGCCCACCAAAGCAAAAACAAAAACTATGTGGATCCCAAAGAAAAAAGATGCATCTACAAGAAAAATCCATTGTGGCATCCAAGGTTACTAAACCTCTAGCTGAGCATTCCTCTCCTCCATCTTCAACATTTATTTTGGGTCCTTATATCCCACAAATTCCTACCATGATTCCTACATCACATCCATAGCTACCATCTGCTTCACATTCACTCTTCCCACCTCCCTTGCAACGTGTGCCAATGTTGATCCTGAGAGTATCCCCCTATCCCACTCACTTTCCATCATTTTATCTGAATACTTCCAACTATCATATCCCTTATCCCACATATCTCCCCCCTCATAACCATCTTATCCCTTCATTTTCATAATTCACTCATCCCACATAAAGTTGTACCAACATATCGTGATCAATACCAAAAGTAGCAATGCAAAGCAAAAGCAGGAAAACAAAGCAAAAAAAAAAAAAGAAAAAAAAACAAGAAGCAACAAAAAAAAAGAGAAAAAGAAAGAGAAATAAATTCATCCACTGGTGAAAACTTGGCAAACAAGTGCCTTAGACAAGTACCATGATGAAAACCTGGTAAACATGCCTCATGCATAGTTCCTCCATCTAGTTTCTCTTCACACTTGGGGGGAAGTTCCTTCTGGCCACCACCCATATCCTGTCTTGTCCTTTTCACTTCCTCCATCCTCCTCTAGATCTGGATGAGAAATATACAAGCCACCATATCTACATTCTTTTGGACATCTCTTGACATCCGTCTCCCATCTCCTATCTTTATCCACCCATCCTTTTATCCACCCATCCTACCTTCCACCTATCCTTCTGCACTATCTTCTTCCCTTATCCACCCTTCATCCTATCTTCCATTCACCTCCATAATCCTCTTGTTATCCTCTCTTCCATCCTATCGTAGCCCCTCCTAATGCTTCCTCACATGCATGACCTATCCTAAGTGGAGGCATTATGTTCCTTGGTGACGTGTTCCTTGGAGGCCTTCTCGTATCCACCTATCATTTCCCAATCCTCCTCTCCTATCCACAATCCTTTAGCTATCCATAAATTCCTCTACTAAAATCCTTCCATCCAGTGCTTCCATCTGCACATTCCCCAGCATCTCCTCCATCTTCCAATTCCTCCTTTCCTATATCCCATCACTTTTTTCTTCCCTTGTCATTGGTATCTAGCTCTAGGCTATCCTCATGCACCCAATGCCACCCATTCAAATCCTAATTATCCTTGTGACCTGCCATCACATGCACATCCTCCAGCTATCCAAAGTCAAGCAGCAATCAGCCCATCCAAGCACACCCTTAGCCTTTCTACAAGCTTTGATCATAATTCGCTCATCATCATTAGGATGCATCCTTCCCAATCCTTGTATTTTCTTTGGGATTACATCATTCCCACATCTAGAGCACCTCATCTGCTATTCCTCTATCTTGACCTTTTGGCTCAATCGGGGCAACATCATGCATATCTGCCTCATCTCATCCATTCTCTCTAAGCTTCATGTGCTTCCAGTCTGTACATATCTTGTCTGTGTCAGTCCATACTTGAGTCTGGTCTCACTTGTACATATTTCATGTCTTTGGTCGGTCTCCTCACAGAAAGTGATCTAGTTTTGTTCCAAATCCTATGCTTCAGCAAGTTCCTTATGACAAAATCTTGGTTCAACAGTTTGATCTCAATACATCTTTTGCTAATAAGTTAAAACAATCATCATCACCATGGAAATGGGTCCTTGAGGATGTATCCTTCCTCTCATTGACCTAAATCCAAACAACACCAACGAAATGGGTCCTTGAGGATGTATCCTTCTTCATGTTGACCTAAGTCAAATCAACATTCCACATTGTTTGATCTCTCTGGCAAAAGGCGTCTTGTTATTGAATTTTTGATCTTGAAATCTGATTTTGGTTCTTGGTTATCATTCTTGATTCTTTCAATTGTTCACCTCCTCAAAGTTGCCACGATTCTTTATATCACAGTATGCTACAAATGGATGCACCTATGGAAGGGAACTTGATTTTTTTCTTTTTTGCCTGTGAGCCAGTCGGATATGACCCTTGCATGTATGTAATCCATTTGGGTTCATATGCTGCACTTGATAAATGTCATTTGCTTGTGGGCTTTTCCAGCATCATTTCTGTCATGGTCTCTCCAGGAGTCATGTGTGATGTTGGGGCAACCCTCGTGTGTTTTTTTTGTCAGTCCTATGCATGTGGTACAATGTCACCTTGGTTCTTTATACCCTGGTGCATAGCATCATATGCTATATCAAAATAAGTGCTCAAATCCATGGTGGTGTTCCCTCCCAGAATACCCCTCACTCAAGCTTCAAGATAATCTCCCCCCATCCAAATCCCCCCAGAAAAATCCCAATCCTCAGCAATCCTATCATCCTAATCCTTCCATCCCAGTAGTAATCCTAATCCTACTATCCCTGTATCATGCGACATATTTGTGTGCTCATATGTAGAGATAACTAGACCTAGTGTGAATCTCAAAACACCTAGGATCATCCCTCCTTAGTTCAGCTATTGTTTTCCATTGTTAAAATTGAAAGTTCAAACTAGACTATCTTGATCATTATCTTAGTTTCAAATCACATCATCATAAATGGTTACTTGTAGGATGTATCCTACCTCTTGTCTAACCTAATCAATCATTATCAGTGGCTTTCTTAACTCCAATCATATCCTATCTTCATCACAGATCAAGAGAAATCAAACTTTGTTCCTATAAATTACCCTTGTCAATACAAGAAAATCAAACTCTCTAAGAGGTTCTTCCTTTTTGTTTGCTTTATATCACTCACTTTGGTTACATCTTGGATAGCATCCTTTCATTTACACCCCAGCTAAAATCTCATCCCCAGTCATAACACTAATCCCATACCTAATCCTTCATCCCTTGATGCAAACCTGACTATCCCATCCCTCATTCTTCTATCCCCTCCCTCTTTCTTCTATCCCCCCTTCTTTTTTTCTTTTATCCTATCTCTCTTGGCTGTCTTTTCGAGATGCTGCTAGGGCTTCACCTTTTCTCCCTGTCACCCTCTTGAGGGGCATCATCCTGGTCATTCTATTCTAATTCTATCCTAATCATCACTCTGGGGCAACTTCATTTCCTACATCCACTTCTTCGCGTCATCTATTTTTTTAAACGTCTTCGAAATAGTGTTATTCTAACACTATGTCAAAGAGGGGAAAAATGTAGGCACCTAAATCTGATTAACACATCTAATCATATTTAGTGCCTTCTAAGACATATCAGTTAAGTAATTAAACATTACCTAATTGACCTATTTCATCCCCTAGCCCTAACTAATTTAATTAATTGGCTATAGTCCTGATTAATTATTAAAATAAACCAACAACTTAATAATTAATTAAAACCTTATTCCCCTATTATTGAATGAATATGTTATTTATGTAATTCAATTCATTAATATTCCCTTTAACCCCTAACCTAACCTATCTCAACCACCTAACCTAGAGTTCTAACTCAACCCAACCTCTTCACACATGCTAACCTAACCAATCCCAACCACCAAACCTTGAGTTCAAACTAATCCCAACCTCTTCACCCATCCTAATCCTATCTTAAACCCTAACCCTAATCTTAAACTCTCCCTAATGATGTCACATTCCTAATCTTTAGATTAGAAATTCAATCCCTTCCCCAAAGTCAACTTTCTCAAGCCATCCTCATCCAAGTGCATTTAATGCTCTTACATCCTCATTAATGCCTCTTGCATGCCTCATTAAGGCTCTTACACCCTCTTTATGAGCCTTATCTTTTAGAGGCTTCTTGGTCCATTTCCCTAAATGGTCACATTCCTCCCCACTTTCAACCCAATCCCCTTGTGACAAGTGTCACAATTTGATGCACTTGAAGAAGCACAATCCATGTGCTCTCTTCTAGTGGCATCTGGACCTCTCT
>MU227244.1:6984739-7005433 GCA_018584345.1 Thuja plicata
TTCTTTGATTATTCTGAGTCTTGTTCTTCTGACTTGTTTTGCAATTCATAGCTCTATGACCAAATTTATTGCATGAATAATAGTAACCATTGAAGGGTCTTACCTCTTTACAATTCCTTGCAATATGTCCATGCTTGTTACAAGAATAATAGGTACGGTCAACTAGCTTGCATTCATCCTTAGGTGGTTCAACATTGTCTTTAGTCTGATTTCCAATCTCCTTAATATCTGTGATGTCCTTTGGTGATTTCATTCTTTCTTGCATGTCATCAATCTGAATTTGTGCTTTATTGTATCCTACACCGCTGGTATCTCCTTTAACCTTTTGAGCATACAACTGTGATTCTATCAGATCCTTGCTTGTGTGTAACTTGTCAATGTGATTCTTTGCTACAATCAATTCAGATTCCATCTTATCTTTGTTGTTTCTTAACTCCAAGATTTACATGTTTTCTTGTCTTAGTTATTCATCTAACTGCTTGTTTACTTTGACTTGATCATCATAGGCATCTTGATTGTTACATATCTTTTCATCTAATTCTTCAATCTGATCCTTCAGAGATGAATTTTCTTCATTCAAATTTTTGACTGCTTCCCCCAAATCATTTGAAGAACAATTCCTTAATTATTTTTTCAGTTTCTTGATAAGTATTTGCATGCCTTCAACTTTCAGTTTTAGATCTTCATTTTCTTTTTCATATGAGTCAAGTTTTTCAAGGGCTGATTAAAGATTATTTTTTAGGTGTTTCATTTCTTCCTTCTCCATGATCTCCTCAAGTGGTTAAACTTCTTTGCTGAGGACCAAAGCTCTGATACCAATTGTTAGGAATAGGATCACTGAGAGGGGGGGGTGAATCAGTGATCTATCAATTAATACTTTTTCTTATTATCTGAGTCTTTACTTAAATGCTTATGTACTGAACTTGAATATCAATGCAAGTAAGATAAATATACACAAAACATAACACCATATATGATTACGGGGAAACCCAATGTAGGTGAAAACCCTGGTGGGAATTAGTACCCACAAATATTCTGCACCAATGTCTTATGATCCTTGTTAGAAGATCCTTAACCCTGTTAGGAGTTGTCTTTACAATACATGAAGTACAGTGACCTTGTTAAGGGTCGAACCCTGTTAGGATTCTTTTACAATAACCTTTTTAGGGGTGGTGGACTCACTGTCCAAATGGTGAAGGCTACAACCTTCTAGATATTTGATACACATTGTATCTGCAAGGTGAACTACTGTTGTGACACTACTTGTCTGATCAGTTCCTTTTGTGTGCTGATGCTTTAACCTCTTGTTTATCTCTACAACAATATTTTCATCACTTTGAAAGCTTCTACTTCAATATCTATATCATCAACATATGACAGATATAGCTTTGTTGCTTTTACACTCTGCTCTACTTTTTTATCTCTGGCTTTCGCAACTTTTCCCATCACAAGTGACCTTCTATAAGTACTTCCTCAAAGGACATGAACATTTTAGATTTAGGAAACATTTTACCATGTATCTTGATCACTTAACTAACCATGCGACCCTCCATTAAGTCAGCTTAACATTAATTATAACTGCTTTACTCAAACCGAACAGACACGTCTTTTCACACAGTCTGCTCCACCAAATTAGCTCTAACTAATTATCCCGGATGAATCAAGTCATGTGATTTTAACCATAGATTATTATGTCACTAAAAATAACTAATCCAAAGGTGCAAGTCCTAAGGATAAGTGAAACTTCTATGCCAAAACAATCTCTGTCAGCTCTTTCCATGATCTCTGTCCTATTCTAGCATTCACTAGTTGTACCTCTTCAACTAGCTATATCTTCTTCATACTTGCAGATCTGATCATGATCTCTTAGAATTAGCATTTAAACATACTCATAAGCTTATCTTCAAAGGCACATATCATTTGGATAACATATGAACACACACTAATCAAAAAAATAACAGTCTATTCCTTGCTCTGTCATGTTTTATGTACTTTAGCCAATTTATGATCTTCTGATAATGTGTACTGACTCCAAAACTTCATATGAATTTTTTTCCATAATGACAACACTAAATAGAGTCATATACTTTAGTATAGTAAAATTTCCAACAAGAAAAAATAATAAGGATTCTTCTTTAATCCCTCAGAGATTAAACCCTTGGAAAATATGGACAACAAGGAATTAATAGACCTAGATGAGAAGGAGAATACTTGGACAAAGGTGGGAGACTCAAAGAAAGGATTAGGAAAGAAAGGTTTTGGGTCTCCCCAAGGAGACTCTATGTTGAAGAAAATTATTCAATTATGTATTGTCATTGATGTTACACATGTATTTACACCTATGTAGTGATGTTACAAAAATGTCTACATTCAGACCGAGCACAGCTGGTGAATAGAATGAGTTATTTTAGTGTTGACCGAGTTCAGTTGGGCATTGGATAATTTCAGTGTTGACCAAGTCACTCAGGCATTTAAGTCATGGTCAGGCATTTAGTCACAGCCAACTAACAGTGATTTATATTCTATAATTAAATGGTTATATGAGGCTGAATGAATTGTGATTTATTATTTAGAAGTATATTCAAGACGACTTGATAGGGATTACCATATAAATGAAAGGTTAAGTTTGGATTGAATGTGTGCAAGTTTAAGAGTAAAAAGCAGAAGTGTGGAATTCTATGACATGAAGAGTGAAGGCAAAATCAGATACGATTCTGATTGAGTATAGGTCACTCAAAGTTGCAATAGAACATTTGATCAGCAAGGATCCATTCAAAATCATAATAGAGATCTGAATCAGCAAAGACAGTTTCTTACACATACAGGTCAATTCATTGTTACTCTCTAACAATTGTAGCAGTGATCTAAAATCTATTAACAGAGTAGACTTAAAAGTATTTTTGTAAATCCTCTCACAAGGTAGAATTTCTATGTTGAAGTGTTGAATACCTCTAACAAGGCCACTCCTCACAGGGTGATTAAATCCTTTAACAAGGTCACACCTAACAGTGTGTTATTGTAACCTTTAACAGGGTTGTCTTCTAACAGGGTTCACTTTAGAAGAGTGAAAAATAGTAACTAGTCACATTGGTGGTTTTTCCCATATTGGTTTTCCATGTTAAATATTGGTGTCACCTATGTATATGTTAATTGTCTTATGCTTTATGTTTCTACATTTTATCTCTAAAGTATATTTTCATTGAATATTATAAAGATTTATTTGACACCCGAGTTATAGAAGAATATCTTAATTAATCGAGTAACAGTGTTAAAGTATTTAAGACATCTAAGGGACAAAGGATTTATTTTCGAGTAACTGATTCACCCCTCCCCTCTTAGATACTTATCTCATTTCCAAAAATTGGTATCAGAGCTTCAAGTGCTTTCAGAGAAGGTTTCAAGGCCTAAGCTAAAGATCAGAGATGTCTTACAGAAGGGAGATCCCAAAGCTTAAAAAAGACAACTTCCTAGCATGGAAAGAGCTGATGAAGCTACATCTATCTACTATTGGAGATGTTGGTTTGCAATTTTTGGAAAGAAAATACGTGGAACCAATAGGGACTATGATTGTGGAATAGATGATGGAATGGAAGCTTCATAGCATAATGATGATTGATATAGCTTCTTCACTCAACAACTTGAAAATTGATGAAGTCAAGGATTGCCCTACAGCCTATGATATGTGGAAGAAATAATAGGACATTCATGGAGGAGATGCAAATATAAAGAGAGCCAAAGCAGAAATTCTAAGAGGACAATTTGACCAGATGAAAATGAAAGAAGGAGAAGACATTACAAGATACAGTGAAAGAATCAAGAAGATTGTGAGTTCCATCAGAGCTGTAGGGGGAATAATTGAAGATACAATAGTATTTAGCAAGGTACTAAGAACTTTACTTCCTATCTATGATATTAGAGTTTTGTTATTCAATAGATGAGGTGAAATAAAGATATAACTCTAGATACATTAGTGGGAAGGCTTACAACTTTTGAGCTGGACAACTTTGACAATTACTCTCCTAGCTCTAGCAATCTTGATTTTTCATTCAAAGAAAAATTGAACCTTGGTAAGAAGGATAGATACTCAAAAGGGAAGAAAATTGAAAGTGATAGTGATGATGAATATCTTAACATCATTGAATAATTACTTGCAAGAAGAGCCACAAAAGGAAAATACAGAGGAAAGATACCATTGATTTGTTTATCATGCAATGAGGTTGGTCACATTGCTGCAAAGTGTCTGAACAAAGAAGACAAAGATGAGAAAAAGTTCAACAAATTCAAAGGCAAGAAATATTTCAAGAACTACAAAAGCTACAAGGGAAAAGGTAAGAAGTCTTGTTATATTGCTAAAGATTTTGACAGTGATGAAGAAGAAGAAATGGTTTATATTTCTATTAAGGATGAGTCAGATGAAGAAGATGAAAAGATAGCACTTTTCTCACACATCAATAAAAATGAAACGTGGATAATAGATAGTGGTTGTTCTCATCACATGACTGGTGATAAGACAAATTTTTAACATCTTGAACACTATGATGGTGGGAGTGTTAGTTTTGGGAATGATGAACCTTGCCCTGTAAGAGGAAACGGTTGCATTATTATGATAGAAGGAATCAAATGTGATAATGATTATTGGGTTGAAGGATTGAGGAGAAATCTACTCAGTGTAGCATAGTTGAACAACATTGGCTTCAAGGTAGAATTCATGAATAGTAAGGCCAAGCTCCTAGATGGTAAACAGAACCTAGTCGGAACTGGCAGACAAACAAAAGGTAATCTATTCTATCTTGATCTCACTGAAGTTTCATGCTTTATTGCACAAGTAGAAGAAAGATGGTTATGGCATAAAAGTTTGTGTCATGTAAAATTTGATAATCTGGTAAACATAAGAAAGAACAAGAGAGTTAGAGGTATTCCTATTTTGAAGAAACCCAAGTTAGCAATAAGCAAACAATGTCAAATTGGAAAGATGAGAAAGACAAGTTTCAAAAGCAAGAATTACAATACTGATGAAGTCTTGGAATTGGTACATACTGACCTATGTGGACCAATTGGAAAAACAAGCTATACTGGAGAGAAGTATTTTATTCTATTTGTTGATGATCATTCTAGAATGATGACTTTCATGTTTCTCAGAGAGAAATTAGAAGCTTTTCAAAAATTCAAATGGTATCTTGAAAGATTTGAAAAGGAAAGAGGAAATAAACTAAAATGCCTAAGATCTGACAAAGGAGGAGAATTCATTTCTAATGAGTTCAATGAATTCTATAATGAGAGAGGAATCAAAAGATAGGTATCTGCCCCTGGCACACCACGGAAAAATGGAATAGTAGAAAGAAGAAACAAATCCATCATGGATTGTTCTAGAACCCTAATGATTGAAAAGAATGTTGTTGCCAAATACTGGAAGGAGGCCATCAACACTACAGTGTTCACCTTGAACCAAGTTCAACTGAAGAAAGGTAGTAACCGGACACCTTTTGAATTATAGTATGGCTATAAACCTAATGTTCATTATTTCAAATTATTTGGAAGTAGATTCTACATCTTCAAGGAAGCAAGAAATTGAAAACTAGATGCAAAAAGTGAAGAAGGAATATTCCTAGGTTACTCATGTAAAAGCAAAGCATACAAATGTTTGAATCTTACTACTCATAAAGTCATAGAAAGTGTACATGTCAAGATTGATGAGTTTGCAGAAAAATGTGAAGAGAAGAGCAGTAAAGAGCCTGAAGACTACAGGAACTTTGTGTATCATGAACCTAATACTATACCTATGACTCGAGCAATGGTGATTAGACAGCAGAACTATTAACCACTAAATATACTAGCGCAAACTGTGCAACCCAATTTGCAAAATGTGCAACCCAAGCTTCTGGTAGAGGAAAATGAGTCACAGACAGAGGGAATTGAGTCACAGACAAAGGAACCCGAGTCACAGACAGTGAAACCTGAGCATCAGATAGAGGAACATGAAAGAATGTTTGAGAATGACAGACCTAGTGGATCAAGTCCAAAATCTAGACTGAAGGATCCAGTACTTTCAAAATATGTTATAAGGCTTCATGCACCTGAGAAGATTATTGGAGATTAGACAGAAGGTATAATGAAAAGGAACAAACTCAAAGGTACATGCTTACTAAGTGAATTTGAACCTAGAACTGTTAAAGATGCATTGAATGATGAAAGTTGGATAGAAGAAATGAATGAATAAATTGAGTAGATTGAGAAGAAAAAAACTTGGACTCTTGTACTTAGGCCAAAGGACAAGAATGTGATTGGAACCAAGTGGGTTTTTAGAAATAAGATGAATGAAAATAGTAAAGTTTCTAGAAACAAGGGCAGACTAGTTTGTAAAGGATATGCTCAAGAAGAGGGTATTGACTATGGAGAAACTTTTGCTCCTGTTGCAAGACTTGAAGGAGTCAGAACTCTTCTGGCATATGCTACACATAAAGGATACAAAGTATATCAAATGGATGTGAAATCTGCATTTTTGAATGGAATCCTAGAAGAAGAATTCTACATTGAACAACCTGAAGGATTTTTTTATCCTAGCAGAAGGAATATGGTTTGCAAGCTGCACAAAGCATTGTATGGACTGAAGCAAGTGCCCAGAGCCTGGTATGAAAGATTGCATAGCTATCTAGTAAGTATTGGATTTCAGAGAACCAATGATAACAGTAGCCTATACATCAAAGAAGGACCACAGAACAAAATACTATTAGCAGAGATTTTTTTTGATGACATATTATTCAGTGGTTATGATGACCTATGCAAAGCATTCTCTGTAGCTATGAGTAAAGAATTTGAGATGTCTATGTTTGGTGAGATCAAATTCTTTATTGGATTACAAGTACATCAAATGAAGGATGGTATATACATTACTCAATGAAAATATATCAAGGAGATACTTAAGAAATTTGGTATGGAAGATTCCAAACATGTTGGAACACCCATGTGCACTGGACAAAAATTGTCTAAAGATGATGATTCAAAAGAGGTAGATCAGACCAACTACAAATCCATGATTGGAAAATTGCAATATGTTGTTCACACCAGACCTGATATTGCATTAGCAGTTAGTATTGTTGCAATATTTTCAGCTAATTCCAGAGATAATCACCTAATGGCAATCAAAAGAATTTTGAGATATCTGAAGATTACTGAAGACTATGGTTTATGGTATAAGAAAGGTGGAAACTTTGATTTAAAGGCATTCACTAATGTTGATTGGGCTGGAAGTTTTGATGACAGGAAAAGCACTAGTGGTGGAGCTTTCTTTCTTGGAAAAAGGTTAGTGTCTTGGACTAGCAAGAAACACAATTGTATCTCTCAGTCTACAATCGAGGTAGAATATGTTTCTACAGCAGTGAATTGTTCTAACATCATATGGATCAAGCACTTGTTGTCAGGAATGAAGGAAGAAGTAAAGAATCTTTTATTAGCTACTGTGACAACACCACTGCCATTAACATTTCAAAGAATCCTATGATGCACACCAAAACCAAGCATATAGCAATAAAGTACCATTTTTGGAGGGAATTGGTACAGAATAAAGAAGTGAGGTTGGAATATGTGAA
The DNA here is from genome assembly GCA_018584345.1 of Thuja plicata. NCBI lineage: Eukaryota > Viridiplantae > Streptophyta > Pinopsida > Cupressales > Cupressaceae > Thuja > Thuja plicata. Next base: position 6,992,326 of record MU227244.1, read on the forward strand.
TATCAAAGAACAAGTTGCAGACATATTCACCAAACCTTTACCTAAGGATGCATTCTTGTATCTTAGAGGAAAGCTAGGGGTGCTTCCCCTAATTGAAGCTCACTAAAATACAGTTTAGTGATGCATCGACCCGAGCGACAGTGAAAATCTATCAGATGATGTAGGTACATCAGAGCACATTGCAGATGAATTTATACATTCAAGTACATTACAATTACAAAGTGAAATAGTACTAACTATTGGTATTTGTGGAGATGTTATCTTTGGCATTTGTTGTCAAAGACGGAGAGTTTTCTATAATGCATAAGAATAATATAAAAGAGGGAGATTTTTGCTATAATACAGTAAGAGAGATTTTTATGTCAGATGGATTTTTTTGGATGAGAATTAGAATGAAGCTAAAGACATTAATAATAATAAAAATTGCTCTACAATTCTTTGTATTATGACATGTGTTTCCATCAATATCGAAGAGGCAGATTATTGAAGATAATTATTCAATTGTGTATTGTCATTGATGTTACACATGTATTTACACCTATGTAGTGATCTTACACAAATGTCTACATTCTAACCGAGCATAGTTTGTGAATAGAATGAGTTATTTTAGTGTTGACGAGTTCAGTCGAGCATTGGAGAAGTTCAGTATTGACCGAGTCACTCAGGCATTCAGTGGCAGTCGACTAACAGTGATTTATATTCTATAATTAATTGGTTATATGAGGCCAATCGAATTGTGATTTATTATTTAGAAGTGCATTCAAGCTGACTTAACGGGGCTCACCATATAAATGAAAGGTCAATTTTGGATTGAATTTGTGCAAGTGTAAGAGTAAAAAGTAGAAGTGTGGAATTCTATGATATGAAGAGTGAAGGAAAAATCAGATAGGATTCTGATTGAGTACAGGTCACTCAGAGCTGCAATAGAACATCTGATCAGCAAGGATCCAGTCAAAACTAGAACAGAGATCTAAATCAGCAAAGACAGTTGCTTACACATATAGGTCAATTCATTGTTACTCTCTAACAATTGCAGCAGTGATCTAAAATATCTTAACAGAGTATACTTAATAGTCTTTTTGTAAATCCTCTCACAAGGTATCATTTCTATGTTGAAGTGTTGAAGACCTCTAACAAGGCCACTCCTCACAGGGTGATTAAATCCTTTAACAAGGTCACACCTAACAGTGTGTTATTTTAACCTTTAACAGTGTTGGCTTCTAATAGGGTTCACTTCATAAGAGTGAAAAATAGTAACTAGTTACATTGGTGGTTTTTCCCATATTGGGTTTCCACGTTAAATCTTGGTGTCAATTGTGTATATATTATTTTTTTTATGCTTTATGTTTTTGCACTTAATCTCTAAAGTATATTTGCATTAGATATTATAAAGATTTCTTTGACACCCAAGTTACAGAAGAATATCTTAATTAATCGAGTAACAGTGTTAAAGTATTTAAGACATCTAAGGGGCAAAGGATTTGTTTTGGAGTAATGGATTCACCCCTCCCCTCTCAGTTACTTATCTCATTTCCAACACTCTATCGCTAGTGATTAGAATAAAAACTCATGGATGAAACTTGAGAGTGCCTTGATAGGGATCTCCATCTTGAAGTCAGCTAAAAACAATGGGGCTCATAAGCAAGGAGGAGTTTAGACAAGAGGATAGTAGAAAGAAGATACTGGTACTCCAAGACAAGAAAGAGGAAGGAAATCTGATAAAGTCCAGAGGGAAGAGAAAGAAAAACATAATATAGTGGATGGTAAATAGCTCACCATCCATTAGGTTTGTTCGCCAACCCTTAAATGAAGATCATTTCAAGGTACATTTGAGGACTCAATGGTCCTCATAAGAAAGATGTAGTCGGGAATCTAGTGAGAGACTCTAAACCAGATATTCTGATGATTCAAGAAACTAAGATGTTAAAAGAAAAAATAGAGAAAATGAACCTGATAAAAAATGGGGGCAGTTTTGGAAGGGGTTCTGAAGGGGCCTCTAGGGGGCTGGCTATCTTCTGGAATCAAACCTATTTCAACTGCCAGCTTTTGAAAGAAGAAAAAAATTATTGCAGTGAAAGTCTGTAGTCTTAAGGATAATTTTTCCTGGATTCTTATTAATGTTTATGTTCTAAACACGAAGTCGGTAAGATTAAAGCTATGGAAGAATTTGCATGATTTTAGGGAAACCTGCACTGAGAACAATTGTATGATCATGGGGGATTTCAATACCCCTCTGAAGTGGGAAGATAAATTGAGAGGGAATATTACCCAAGTGGAAAGTAGGGTTGATTTGATGGATTTTATTACTAATGAAGGCTTGTTGGATGTTGAGCTGGAAGGAATAAACTATACTTGGTCTAATCATAGAGTTGGTGTTGATCTTATCCAAGACAAGCTTGATAGGGTGCTCATCACCCCAGATTGGTATACTAAATTTTCCTGATCTCTATCTTCTCTCTCGAGAATTGGTTTGGACCATTTCCCCATCTCCTTTTTTTCTTGCCCCTTCTCAGGCAAAAGAGACGTGCCTTTCATAATTGAGAAGATGTGGCTTGACCATCTTGACTTGGAGAATAAAATTAGGGAATGGTGGAACATAAAAGTTGATGGTATAACAGTGTTTAAAGTGGTCAAGAAAATGCCTAATGTTAAATTTAAAGTGAAACAATAGACCAAGAATGTTTATGCGGATATTTTTCAGTCTAAGAATAAGATCCAAATTGATCTAAAAGAAACTTAGGAGGAAATTCAAAGAAATGGTCTGACTAAAAATATGAAAGCTCGGGAGAATCAAGTTCTTGTGGATTACCATAATATAATAGCTAAGGAGGATACCTTCTGGAGGCAGAGATCTAGATCTCTCTGGCTAAAGTCGGGAGAAAAAAACACTAGATTTTTTCATCTTACAGCTCTCAAACACAAGACTATAAATAGGGTTCATTCCTTATCCGCCACAAGAGGTATCATCACTAAAGAAGAGGAGATAAGGGAAGAAATGACAGGGTACTTTTCTACTATGTTATCAAAGGATCATAACCTTAACCTAGAAGACCAGGATAAATTACTAGAATCAATTCCTAGTAAATTGGACATCCTGACTAGTACCTACCTTAAAGCCCTTCCTTCAGATCATGAAATTAAAAAGGTTGTTTTCTCCTTTGAGGGAGAAATTCCCAGGACCGAATGGTTTTCAATTGTTCTTCTTTCAACATTTTTGGAGCATAACAGGTAAATACGTTTGTTCTATTGTCAAGGAGTTCTTTGGTACTAAAACAATCTTAAAGGAACTCAAATCCACCTTTATAGCTCTCATATCTAAGAAACCAGGAGTTAACACTGTTGATCATTTTAGGCCTATAAGCCTTTGTAATTCCTTGTACAAGATCATCTCTAAGGTTCTCACTTCTAGAATCCTAAGCTTTCTGCCTAATCTAATTTCTCCCCAATAGAATGGCTTTGTTCCGGGGAGACAGATCCTAGATTCCATCATTTGTTTCCATGAGAAAATTCATTCCTTAGAAGCTTCCAAAAAACAAGGGTTCTTGATGAAGCTGGATTTGTCAAAATCCTATGACAGAGTTGATTGTTCTTTCAAATATTTTATTGTCTTTTGGCTTTGATAAGGATGTGGTTAGACTGATTATGCAACTGGTTACTATTGTCTCCTCCTCTGTAATTGTTAAAGGAGGCTCTTCTAAATTCTTTCATCCCTCTAGAGGTTTGAGGAAAGGAGAACCTATTTCTCCTATCCTTTTTGCAATCATGGTGGAAAGTCTTGGGAGATATATTAATAGTCTAGTGATAAAAGGTCAGATAATTGGCCTCTAGCCTTCTTCTACAAGACAAAAGTGCTCGCATGAACAATTTTTTGATGAAACCATCATGATGGGGGAAGCCTCAGTGAAAGAAGCAAGGAGTGTGAAAAAGGCTTTGAATACCTATACTAATGCTTCGGGGCAATCCATAAACTGGGAGAAAAGTTCCTTATAATTCAGTAATACTCCTAAAGAAAGACAAAGAAAAATATCTACTATCTTTGGATGGAAGATAGGGATGTTTCCTACCTCTTATTTGGGTCTTCCCTTATGTTTGAAACCTGGTGATTCTTTTTGGAATGGCATCTTAGACAGATTTCACCATAAATTGGCTGGCTGGAAAGGGGCGACTTTGAGCCAAGCTAGAAAAGTTCAACTTCTGAAATCCACTCTCCAAAACCTTCTAGTCTATGCTCTTAGTCTCTTCAAAATTCCACAAAAGTATGTTGATTTCATTGAAAATTTTCAAAAAAGATTCCTTTGGTCTGGTGTTGAAGAGAAGAAAAGGCTCAGCCTTGTTGTCTGGGATGTGGTATGTAAACCGAAGAAAAATGGAGGGCTAGGTATAAGAAGCATAAGAAACACAAATAAGGCTCTGCTGGCTAAACAATGGTGGAGAATTTTTGAAGAGGAAAAGGAATGGAACACTATCCTAAAGAGTAAATATCATCTTAACGCCTTAGATGAAACCTTAAGGAATCCTTTGGATATCCAAGGTTCCTTTGTCTAGAATAGTATCTGTAAAGGAAAGAACCTGGTTAGGAAGGGGGTTAGATGGAAGCTGGTGAATGACTGGAAGATTAATTTTTGGAGTGACAAATGGTTGAAGGAAATTGCCCTCAATGAAAATCAGGAATGATTGCCTGCTATTCAGGACTGTAAAGAGTTAATTGGGGAACTGGTATCAGATTATTGGATCAATGAGGACTGGATTGATTTGGGTCCTATTGATGAAAACCTCAAAATTGTGAATAAGCAACTTAATCACTGGTTCTTAAGAGATAATGAGAATGATACCTTGATTTGGGGTCCTAGGGAAAATGGAAAATTCTCTTTCTCCTCTACTTTAGCCCTTCTCTCTTCCCAGGAAGACTATCCCTTCTGCTCTCAGGTATGGAACCAAAAGATTATTCCTAAAATTAACATGTTTTTTTGGTTGCTTATTCAGAACAAAATCCTCACAGTCGACAACCTTTGCAAACGGGGATTTAATATGCCCAATAGATGTTTCATGTGTTGTTCTGAAGTTGAATATTGTAATCACATGATGATTCACTGTTCCTATACTAGAAAGGTGTGGGATTCTATTTTCAAACAAATTCATTTGGAATGGATGAAACCTCAAAATATTCAAGATTTTGTAAATACATGGTCTTGTCCTTTCTTTGGACAAGAAATTAAATCTCTCTGGAACTTTTTTCTCCCCCACTTCACATGGAGAATTTGGAAGAAGAGAAATAATACAGTTTTCAGTGAAAAACTCACTCCTTATTAGAATGTTGCAAATCAAGTCTGTAGAAGCTTAATGGAAAATTTTATATGTACTCTCTCAAGAGATTATCCTCTTAAGAATAATTCTCAGGTATTCAAAGATATCTTAAATTGGAATCTACAGGGTCAAAGAAATAAAGGCTCCAGCTCTAGAGAAAACACCATATGGACTACTCCATCGATAGGATGGGTTAAAGGAAAATTTGACGGCACAGAAAAAGGAAATCTTGGAAGGGCTAGAGTAGGAGGATTAATCAGAGACTGGGCTAGAAATTGTTTGGGAGTTGTGGCTTCTCCTATGGGAATCCAAACTAACCATGTTGCGGAAGCTAAGGCAGCTCTTCAAGATGTGCTTTTGGCTAAAGAGTTGTGTTTTTCAAATCTCTGGCTGGAAGGAGATTCCCTAAATATAATAAATTGTATTAAAGGAAAGAATGAGGTCTCGTGGAAAATTTCCCATATTATTGATCAAATTAATTCTACTCTTCAAATATTTCAAGAAACTTATATTTCCCACGTATACCGTGAAGGAAATAAGCCTGTGGATGGTTTTGCCAATGTGGGGGGCCATAATGATGTCATCAAATTTTGGAAAGGAGAAGTGGATCTTAATACTGAGATCTTAAGTCTTATCAAGTACAATAAGCTTAATCACAAGGAAGACGCTATTAATACTAAACTTAATGATGAACAGGACACTTAAGCTAATGGGAAATGATAGCTGTCAGGAGAGGGGTGCAAAAATTATGAAAGACTTAACCTCACACGGATTGTGGGTTATTTCTTGCAAATTGAAAAAAAGAAACCAAAAGTGTCTTGATTTCTCAATAGCTAGAACCCTGAAAGTTTAGAACATATCTGAGAAAATGAGAGAAGGCTTGAGAAGGGAGGAGTCAATGGATTGCATGAAATGGAAATAGGAGAAAAATTTATGTAGAAATCTAAAGTGTGGTGGAGTGACTTCATACATGGAAAGACTGCATGGCTTTGCTAAAGAAGTAACTAAAAAATTTGTGGCTAGTTGGGATAATGGAAAGGTTAACCTATAGGGTAAGTGCTTCTCGCTCATGCTGAACACTATTTCTGAGATTACGGGTCTATCTACGAAATTTATGAAATTTTATAGGGACAACAAACGTATGGGGTCGCAAGATTTCAAAAAATTTCCCAAATCTAAAAATGCAGAAGCACTCCTGAGTAAAGGGTCTGGAGATTATGTGGACATAATGAAGATTAAGAGTATCTGGGCCGACATTCTGAAATTTATGATAGAGTACTTCACTCTAGATGGGTGCTACTCTAAAATTAACAATCTTCACTTTGTTTTGGTGAATCATTTTAGACACAAAAAGAAAGTTTTGTTTCCTTTTTTCTTGCTTAGCTCTCTGAATAGCAGCATTATGGAGCATAGGAAAAAGTCCAACAATCCTATTCTGCATGAAGGGATAATTCTTCTCATCACTGACTATGCAAGGAATAACATCCTGGAACCCATTCCAAAAAGGGTTAATGGGAAAGCAAAGAGAATCAAGATGGAAGGGAAAAAGGTGGATTCTAAGAAGAGGGAAAGGAGTGAGAAGAAGGAAATTCTGGACAGAGATGAGGAAGATGAAGACCAAATCCTTTCTCCTCAGGGAAATGAAGAAGAAATGATACAGGAGGAGAACATGAAGGAAGATCCAGTGAATGAGGAGGAGGCCCCTGTGAATGAGGAAGAGGTTATAAATACAGAGAATGAGAAAGATGAGAGAAAAAAGGGAGAAAAAAGGATGTTGATAATAGGGATAACAAAGAAGAAAACCAAGAGAAGGAGGAAAAAGGTGAAAAAGTTGAGGAGAAGGATAAGGATGACTTGAACAAGCAGCTTAATCTTAGGGCTAGAGAAAGAAACCAGAAAAAATAGAGAAAGGGAAGAGGCAAGCATATTAATGTCGGGTTTGACATTAATGATAAAATCCCCAAGAGCAAAGAGGACCAAGGTGCTAACATGGAGAAGTGGATCAGCAAGGAAATGAAAGATATGAAGCAGTACCTGAAGGATATGGAAGAATCCATGGAACCCTTTAAAGCTAAGTTGGAAAAGATGGAAAAGGATCTTTTGATGAAAATAAATAAAAATAATTTGAATGACGAGACAATGGCCAGAATTACTGCTTTGGTTGAGGAGAAGCTAAAATATATGAATGAAAAAATAAGCCACAATGAGATTTTTAAGCATGGAAATGAGGGACTTAAAGTCTCAGTGATCAACCTAAGGGCATTGTATGCCTATCTGGAGAGCAGCATGTTGGAAAACACAACTATCATGATGGAGGAAGATGCAGGGAGCTCGGGTCTGGGGACCAGAACAAGAAGAGGCCTCAAAAGGAAACTTCCAAAAATGCCTAAGAAGCTGAAAGATCTGAAAGATTCCAATGACAAGATGGAAGATTTGCAGAAAGAGGCTCAGAAGGCCTTGGAAAGTAACAATTAGTTTCTCTTTATGTTTTGTGCTGGTAGTTTTCTAGTAGATGTGCTGGAAACTATTTTTCGTCTACTTTTTGTAACTCTTTTTGGTTTTCTTTTTGGGTATGTTGGGGTCCTTCTTTTTGTTGTGTAGCAGGCTATTGATTTTTGTAAGGGTTTTTTTTGTCTATCTATTTTATTAAGTTGTAAATGGTTTCGGGTTCAAAACTTGTATTTAACTTTATCAAAAACTATGCCTATATAGTTTCATGTAAGCGCAACATAATTATTCTCAACTGCCAATCAAACCTCTGGTTATTGATCCTTCAGACACACAGTGTGTATACATATCATATCTAACCATCACTATATGAAATCATCACAAAAACTTGAGTTTATATATCCATTTGCAAAGATAATATCTCCATTAGTCAGCCTCAAGAACAATATGAATAATGTGTGAAGTGTCAGCCAGATTTGAGATCAAAACATGTTCCTAACCTTTAAAAAAAACACAATTATCATCATACATGTCAGATCTATCATTTACAACTCTCAAACAGGTCAAATCATCGATCTGTTAGGATCATTGATTGATCCATCAGCACATTGTCATGGTTCTTCACTGTTCTCTGTATAACCAATACTCAGAATGCCATAAATTGAATATTTGATAATATTAACTATTGTGAACATAGAAAAAGGTAGAGTATACCTTACTGAAGCTCCTCCTAGGATCACTAACCAAAACTCCATTGTACCTATATGCACCAAACCATATACCAATCTATGTATCCTATGTTAGTTTCTCCATAGTTAGCCAGATCTTCAATCTAACCTTTGGTAACTCCAAGACATGACAAGTGACCATAAGAATCCTAAATAGTTTCCATAAACTAAAACATACAAACAATTCATATCAGTGTCTCTTTCCAACAACATTAAATATTATATGGTCTCTCTTTATGGGAAAACATGAAATATTATTTTTTGAAATGTCACTAACGAACAACTCTCCCGCTCATTTATCTCTACAAATTATGCCATTGTTGGGCATCACTGGTGGCCCTGATCCTTCATAGGGTGTCATTGGGGACTCTCCTTATGGTGGGTTAAATGTTTCTATCATTTTTGTTGGTCCTCATTCATGCTTGACATGTGTTTCTAGCAGGCCTCATTTCTTCTTGTCAGGCATCTCTCTCAAGCATGTCGTATCTTCTCTATCAGCGACTGTCCTAGGGGCGTCATCTTTTAGATTGATAGTTTCTTATGTTGGGATTGGGGGTGTTTTTCTAGTTAAGGATGTTCCATGCACCCTGGGTGATATTGGAACTTTTTCTCCTAGCTCTGGCAGCTCTGGGGGTTCTGTCCTTGGGAATGTCAAAGATGGGGCTCCCCAAAAAAAAACATATATTATTAATGGAGGAATGAGCCACGCTCGTGCATTCAAATTCATTGTTTCAATCCCTTCAAAGGTTAAAGCTATCCCTATTTCCTATGAAAAATCTACCAATGTGGTAGTTTGTGTCCTAGATGTAATAGACAACGTGGATTTCTACTAGTTTTGTGGATTGGTCTGCATATTCGTGAGCCTCTAGCCCTCTCTTCTTGATTTACATAGTTGGGTAACTAGTTATTGGAGACCCTTAGTTTCTAGTGATGTTGATCACTACCCTTATGCGATCATTTTTTAATAGCATCTTTTTCCTCTTTTGAAGATCACAATTTGATTTTAAATAATTCATGAGTTTAGGGGAATCATTCTCTTTTTGCCAAACCCTTGACAACTTATTTCAACCCTCTTACTGAGCCACTCAATGTGTGGTTAGTATGGGTTCACCTTCCTAATCGCCCACTCCATTTCTAGGAGATGTCATTCTTTGAGGCCATTGGAAACTCTCTTGGTCATTTCTTGAAGATGGATGCAACTACTGCTACATTGGGTCACTCTACTTTTACCCGTATTTTGGTTGATATGGATATCTCCACTCCACTTCTGGGGGATGTGGTGCTCATGGTCAGGGAGAGGCCATGGACATAGTTGATGGATTATGAGGTCTTTCCCTTCTATTGTCAGTGTTGCTTCTCTACTTGGTACATGGCTTCTGATTGTGCTCTTATGCATCATAAGGGTGCTTCTAATTGGTGGAGGGATGCTAGTGTTGATCATTTGATAGATCATGCTTCTGATTCTATTTTAGATTCTTCTTGAGGACTCGCAGTCTGCTAATGAAGAGGATACCTTTGCTAAAAAGATGGACATAACCCATACTATTGTTCAAAAGAATGCTTCTATTTCCCTTCTAATTCTTGCACCTACTACATCCCTGGATGTTTCCCCTACTTCTTTAGGAGCAACCCCCTCTGGCCTTGTAGTCCATTCTGATCCTTTTGATTTTGCTTTGGTTCTGCAGCAAGATCCTATTGACACTTCTCAGCCTCTTTAGCACTCTGACCACTATGTTGAAGAATACCCTAGAAGATTTTCCTTCATTGGGGAGCCTAAGGATAGCATCACCTAGATAATTATTTGATGGTCTAGGAAGAATTATTCTTCAAACTCTCATTCATCTTCTCGTGTGGTGTGAGTTTGGACTTTATTTTGAAGGGTTTCTAGTGGTTGTTCTTTGTGTGTTGTTTTCTAATCAGTGCCTATTGTGTTGTCTATACGTCATTTATGGCTTGATTTTTATTCTTCGTGCCTTGTTTATGTAAGGGTCAGCCCCTTTTTAGATTGCTCTTTAATATTCAAAAATATTAAATATTGGGTCGGTTCTGATAAAAAACATTGGTATTGTGTAGATCCAATCCTACTCCACAATCTTGAGTTAACGAGGGGGTTAGTAGCACCGATTTTCAATGGGGTTAAGAAATTGAAAATACTAAGAAAAAAATCCACGAACAATAAAATAACAAGCAATCAAGGAGGAATACAAACAAATGCAAACCAACAAAGCTCAAATCTTATATTGCCTCTCTCTACTCCTTCTGAAACGTTGTGTGTGTGGTGCTCAGTATTGGTATCAGTAGCATCTATGACTTGGGAGTGTCGAGAAATTATTTTGATTTTGATCACAAGAATGCTTTGAATGCCTCTAGAAAGAATCCTGCAGAGTAAGGGAGCATGATAGCTTGAAATCCTGGATCCTTTAAATGGTTATGAAGGGTTGATTATATAGAATGTGAAAATAATATGAACAGTTGAGATCAATCCCAGAGATTAGAGGATGAACGGTTGAGATCAAAGGGAACTGGATAATCCATCAGTAAACTCCACCTCCTCAACTTGGAGAGAGGAGATAAGATTATTTAGTTGAACAGCTGATTATGAGCTACCTTTTGAACTAAAGAGGTAATTTGGAGTTACCTTCTTGAACTGAAGAGGTAGGTGGAGGAATTCGTGCAATCAGATATCTGATCAAGAGGTCTCTTTTTTGAACTAAAGAAAGAATTTAATTGAATATTTAATTCATTTTTGTAATTAAAGTATTCAACATGTGAGATAATTGAATTCTTTTTGGATTTAGAATAGAATTATTTAGTCAAATTAAATTAATTTAATTAGAACAGTTAATTAATAAGTTATAATATTTAAATTTAAACTTTAGGAAATTGAATTTAATTAATTAATGAAGATTAATTAATTAAGGTTATTTAATTAAATAAAATTAATTATTTAATTAATTTTGGGGAAATTATTAAAATAATTTGGGGAATAGATTTAAAAGAAATAGATGATTAATTAATGATTAAAAAACCAATAATTAATAGATGAAAATTAGTGTTTTAATGTAAGGTCGCAAGTATGTCCATTTTAGGGTGTCTACATTTGCCCCTCTTTGACACAATGTGATACGTCACGTTGTGTCAAATAATTTTCAGATTTGATCCTTCTCCAACTTGCCCCAATGACAGCATGTGGACTATATAACGCCTCAACAAATTAAGCATAAAAAATGCATCAGATGAGCATTAATTTGTTGATAATGTTGAATCACTATATGATGGTGATGATGATGACATGTAACTGATTGAATGTTTGATAATGTTAAGTTGAAGATGATGCAAGACATTAAATCAGTTAATGGTTTGTATTGTCATTGATGTCAACTTGATATCATTTGTACAAGCATATACATAATGCTAAAGACTTCAAAGAATCAATGGAACAGAGTTATGCTTTTAGCAATGCATAAAATTCATGTATTCACTAAGTGACAGACAACACCGATGGAGTGCACATCATTGGTAAAGACAGAGAAAAAGTCACAATGATGCCCGATGAGCAGAAGACAGTGTTGCCCGACAAAGCAGAATCACAGGATACCCGATGAGCTCAAAATAGTGTTGCCCGACGATAAAGATTCAATGATGCCCAACGGACAGAGATCTTGAAGCTAACTGAAGTTGCACCGATGAAACTGGCAGTTGTCACCGGTGATAAACTATAGAATTGACCGACAGAACAGAAAGATCAGAAAATGACAAAATATCTAGCTGGCAGAGCTTAAGGATAGACTTAACTAGTTGTTTTATTTGTTTTATTCAACCATAATTAAGTAAGTAATTTAAAGATGATTTATACAGTTGGTAAGAAGATAACTACGAGATAAATCAGGAGTTAAAGTCGTAAATCAAATTGGCTGGATTGTTTTTCACGCCAAGAATCAAGAATTAAGGAATATCAAGTCTATATAAGAGGCAAGCATAATTCATTTCTATAAGCAATCAGACACACGGGGGAGTGAATTGAAAGAAGATGCTAAAGAGAAACTGGTGAAGGTTAAGTTTCATACAGTCCTGATCAATCAAGCTAAGGGAGAGCTAAAGAATTCTGCAGACACCGACGAACAGTGAAGCACAGCATCACAAAGCAAAAAGAGTGAAGCACAAAGGAATTGAATTGATATATTGATCAGAGAGGTATTGTATGTAAATAAATCTAAATATCTGTAATTCAAAGTTGCATTAGAAATAGGTCATTGTGTTTTAGTTTAACCATTGAAGCATTAAGTCTCTTAACAAAGCAGGACTTAACCGTCTTCTATAATTAAGGTATATCCTAAAATATTACCAAAAGGGTTGATTCATGATAGTAGCATCAGTCTTACCTAAATCCCATTGAGAGTCTAAGAAGGAGGCTGATTCAAGGATGGTAGTAAGATTAGCATAAAGCCTATTGACAGTCTAGAGGCTGATTCAAGGATGGTAGCATAGATTCCAGATACTTAGTGACAACCTATGTATAAAAATCCTCTAACAAGATTGCACTTAATAGTGTGTTTGTAACCTTTAACAGGGTTGGCTCCTAACATGGCTCACTTCAGAAGAGTGAAAATTTGGGGTACCGGTCCCAG
>MU227244.1:7005533-7018855 GCA_018584345.1 Thuja plicata
CTCAAAGTGCAGGAGGTTTCAAAACCTTGTTTCTGTTATTCTACTCTATGCTGGGTCAGTGTTAGGGATAAATAGAGTGAACCCTCTGAGGGGTATTTTTATGACAGCAAGAAAAGGGAACAACACAATGCACCCAGATATTGCTCATATGGATACTACTATGATATCTGATAACCAGTAGTAGAGAAATTGAAAAGAAAGAGAACCAAATGCACCCATATATTGACCATATGAATACTGCCATGATCTCTAATTTTGAAAAGAAAGAGAACCAAATGCACCCAGATATTGACCATCTAGATACCGATGTGATCTCTGAAGAACCCAAATATAAATAACCAAGATAGAAAATCCAATGCACCCAAATACAGACCATTTGGATACCGCTATGATTTTATTGGTAGCAACAAGAAGATAACAGAAAAGGATTGTCCAATTTTTTTACATGGTTAAGCTCAGATCGTGGAACTGTGTGGCTGCCAGATATTTGACAGTGCCTACCACATTTATCCTTAATCATCATTGCCCCAGAATCAAATTGAAACATTTCGCAAATAGAAATCAAAGAAAACAAGATCATGATCCATCATAGCTACTCTCATCACTCGGTGGTATCCTTGAGTAACGTAAGAACGTAATCATGAAATTTAAACTGACAACAGACTGACACGACTAACCTAGTCAACAATTTATTGTTCCTTGATTTGCTTGATTTTATTATGCTTGATTGTGTCTAGTTTCAGGAATGGATGACTCATATAAGAGTGATCTATTTGGTTTTGCGCGTATCTGTCACTATGTAAGATAATTGATTTGAAGATTTTATTGATTGATTGATTGATTTAGTTTGAATACAGGTTGGATTTGCTGATAAGGTTGAGTCATATAAGTCCATTGCTAATTGGCAAAGCTCATGATTTTGACATTTGATTGATTTTTTTATCGTCCTTCACTTGTTGATAACAAATTTGGGTTTATTGCTTGAGATTTTGCAATATTCATTTTTTTATGATGATTGATTTTTTTAGGATATTTTGCTCTTTTTAGGATTTTTGATGACTTTTTAAGATTTTTAGGGATTATTTCAGGACTTTTAGAATTGCCCCCTAGTCTGGTGGACCAGTACAAACCATGGATAAGTGTGATGTTCAAAGGTGATTTTGATTCTGAGAATAAGATTGGGTAGTCAATCTTGCATGCGGGGAGCTTAAGCTTTGATCTTTTGGAGTTCATTAATGGCAAAGCAGGATTTCAACACTTGGCACCTATTAACTGGGTTTTCACCAAGTTACCTACCCAATAGTGCCTGTTTTCCAATTTTTCACTGAGAGAGTGATTTTTTTTCTCTTTACTTTTCTCTTTTTTTGATTTTTTTGTTGTCGCCAAGGCGCCTATTTGCCAGGTTTTCACCAAGGTAACCTTTTGTATTTTTTTATTTTTTTGTATTTTCTAGATATTTAGATATGTGTCTTTGACTTTGAGACCTCGAGCATAGAACCTCTTGAGGTGCATGTTGTTGATATAACCTAGGAGTTGATATCCTTCTTGAGTCGCCAATTGATATGCCCCATTGTTTCAAGATGTGACAATGACATAGGGTCCTAGCCAATTAGGCTTGAACTTTCCTGGTTTTACCATTTCTACATGGTTCTTTTGATTCTCCATAAGGATGAGGTCTCCTACCTCAAAGGTTCATGGTCTGACCTACTTGTGATAGTTTCTTCTAAGAAGATTTTGATAGCCTTGTAAGTGATTGAGTGCATTTTGTCTTCACTCATCCAACAGTTTGAGTTCATTAAGTCTTGCTACTCTGTAGTCTTCATCTGAAATGATGTTCTTCAATGAGATTCTCAGAGATGGTATTTCAACTTCGAGGGGTAAGACCGCCTCTGATCCATATACTAGTGAGAATCGAGTTTCTCTTGTGGGGTTTCTTACACTAGTTTTGTATGCCCACAGTGCGACTGAGCTATAAATGTCAGTCTCACCCTGATTCATTTACTATTTTCTTTAAGATATTTATGATGGTTTTGTTTGTGGCTTTAGCTTGACCATTCCCTTGGGGATAGTAGAACAAAGATAAACCTTGTTTTAGGTGGAAATGCTCACAAAGATCTTCGACACCTTGAATTTTAAATGGTGTACCGTGATCTGTGAGTATGGTTTGAGGGATTCCATATCAACAGATGATGTTGTTTAGTATGAACATAGATATTTTCTTACCAATGATGTAGGTGAGAGGAATGGCTTCCACCAATTTAGTAAAGTACTTTGTTGATGCAATGATGTACTTGCGACCATTAGAAGAGGTTGGTGTAATCTTACCCACTAATTCAAATCCCCACTTAGAAAATGGCCATGGTGAAGTGATGGGATTGAGTTCTTGGGCTGGTGCATGGATCAGATCTCCATGAATCTGACAATGTCGGCACCTTTTCACATATTTTCTAGCATATGTCTCTACTGTTGGCTAGTAGTATCTCATTCTGATAATATTCTTTGCCAAACTAATGCCACCTGCATGGGCCCCACAAATTTCCTCATGTGCCTCATACAAGGCTCTCTAGGATTCTGTGGAAGTGATACATTGTAAAAGCATTCCATCTATAATTCTTCCATATAGAGTACTAGCGAGAAGGGTGTACCTAGAGGCTTGGCGAATGAGGGACTTCTTTTGGTTCCTAGACAAGTCGGGTGGTAGGATAATTTTTTGGGGGTAGTTGTATATGTCATGGTACCAGGGGGACTCAAGACCAACAAGGACGCACGTTGACTCTATGATTGGAGCTTGATATGTCAGTATCATTAATTGCTCTACCAAAAATTGGAATCTAGTCTCGTTGCCCGGTATATTGATCAAGGATGCTATTGTAGTCATCGCATTTGCTACTTTTTTTTGAACTCTCGGTACCTTCTCGAATACAATGAAATGAAAAGAAGCACGCATCTTTTCCATCAGCTCTCTATATGGGATCAATTTCTTATCTTTTTCATATAGTCATTTTTTACTTGGTTGATGACCAATTGGGAATCACCATAGACTTTTAGGTTCTTTATCCTCCATTGTATAGTTGTCTTCAATCCGATGACTAGAGCTTCATACTCTGCTATGTTGTTCATGCATGGAAAGTTGAGTCGGAAAGACTTAGGAATTGCATCATTATTTGGAGTAATGAGTACTATCCCTACTCCTGCATTATGGTTTGTGTGTGACCCATCAAAGTGTAGTTGCCAAACCTCTATTGTTGATTGTACTGTGAGAATGGACTCATCTGGAAAGTTAGATACTATAAGATGATGATCTTGTATGGGTTCCAATGCTATTTGGTCAGAAATTAATTTCCCTTTGGTAGCCTTTCTATCCACTTACTCTAAGTCAAAGTCACTTGAGATCATCACCCATTTGGCGAGTCATCCTGTTGGTGCTGCTTTACTCAATAAGTACTTCAAAGGATCGATGTGTGCTATGAGTTTTGTTTTATGGATCAACATGTAGTGTATTAACTTTTGGGAATCAAATACAACTGTGAGAAATTAATTTTCAATTGTTGATTAATTTAGCTCGTAGCCAACCAAAGTTTTGTTGAGGTAGTAAATAGTTCTTTCCATCCCTTGGTCATCATATTGTGCCAAGAGAAATCCCAGTGCTGACTCAGTTGCTGAGATATATAAAAGTAGTGGCCTTCCTTGAATGGGTGGAACCAATATAGGAGACTTTAATAGATAATCCTTGAAGGTTTGAAACACTTGCTCACATTGTTCTATCCATATAAAGGTCACATGTTTATGCAGTAGGTGTTGGAATAGGTGACACTTGTCTACTAGTTGGGTGATGAATCACCTGATAGATTGAAGTCTTCCTTGTAGACCCCTTAGTTGCCTTAGATTGGTTGGTGGTGGCATGTCAAGGATAGCCTTGACCTTTTCTAGGTCTACTTTGATGCCTCTATCTGATACAATGAATCCCAGAAGTTTTCCAGTGGTAACCCCGAATGCACACTTTTTTGGATTTAGTCTGACCTTGTTCTCCTGCACTGGATCAAATATTGGTCCCAAAACTTGTAGGTGATATTTCCTGAGCATTGATTTGGCTAGTATATCATCAACATAGTCTTCCACTTTTTTATGAATTAGATCATGTAATATTGTTGTCATTACCTTTTGATAAGTTGCTCCTGCATTTTTAAGACCAAATGGCATTACGTTCCAGCAGTAAGTGCTCCAGGCACATGTGAATGTTGTCTTGTGTTGGTCCTGTAGTGCAATCTTGATTTGGTTATGTCTGTAGAATCCATCCATGAGTGATAACATTTGGTGCCATGTTGTTAGGTCAACTATCATGTCAATATTTGGTAGAGGAAAGTCGTCCTTGGGACAACCTTTGTTTAAATCTTTGAAATCTATGCATATACAGATCTGACCATTGTGTTTGGTTACTGGAACCAGATTTGATATCCAATCTTCATATGGAATTGGTTGTATGAAGCCTGCATCTAGGATTTTATTCAACTCTGCTTTGACAAGTAAAGTGATATGTGGATGCATCTTTCTCAATTTTTGCTTGACAGGTTTTGCATTTGATAACAATGGTAGATGATGTAACACTAGCTCTGGATATAGACCTGGTATGTCTGAGTAGGACCATGAGAAGTTGATTTTTCTTTCCTTGAAGAAGATAATGAACCGTTCTCTTTCCTTTGATGTAAGTGCTTTTTCCAAATAGTTATGTTTGGGGTTCTTTTCATCACCTATGTTGACTTCTTCTATTTCCTTGGCTAGTAACGTTGACTTTTCCTGTGTTAAGGGGGGGAGTTCTAGATTTCCATTTTCTGGCACCTCGGAGAGGTTTTCACCAGAGGATACGTCTTTTTTTTTTTCTCATTTTTATGGTCAGAAAGCACCTTGTAGTTTTCACTTACTAACTATTCTTTTTTTCTTTTTATTTTGCTTTTTTTATTGGAAAGAGGAGCTTCCTCCCCAAAATAGGTTGATTTGTCAAGGTCAATAGAGAATCATGCTTTGTGGTCCCCTGATGGCATGCCTTCTTGGAGTCCCATGAAGTCAGCGATGGCTTCATCATTCTCAAAAAGATCTATGTCAGGTTGTCCTTGTTGGTCTCATTCTATCAGTTTGGGGTGGACTAGACAAAGGTCCTCTTGGGGAGATGACTCTTCTTGGGTAAATAGGACTGTGGTGATAGTTTCAAAAAACTAGGAATGTGATGTGGATGCACCACTTAGGGAATTGTTATCGATATGTTTATCGATACACAGTTGGTCTTTTATGGTCATTTGGTCAAACATATCTTCAAGGTGTATAGTACTGATGGACCGAGGGGAATAGTCTGGGATGGTTGGCTCAGAATTATGGAGGGATAGCCACTTGTACTCATGGGAATTGGTTACAATAGAATTCTCATTAGATGTCTCACTTTTCATGTTGTCCTGGATAGTTTGATTAAGGTTCAGTTGGGAATAATAGGTTTCTACTTCCGATGGCAATAATTGTTAGAGTATATTGTTGATTAGGGCATGTTGTGGCCTGGTTTAATTCTACAATTTTATCTTGGTCTATGGTATGTCTCAGATGGTATTATTAGTTCTATTTTTTCCATAGCCTAACCCTCTTTTGTTTCTCTAGGTTGGTGGTAAATACAGTTCCATTAAGCCTTGTTGTCTTGCCCCTAGACCAGTCGTACCATCATATCCAATTTTTTGTAGCATAGTGAATCCAGCTCCATATTTTGACAAGAGTATCTATGCTTGAGGTGTTTCTTATGGGTCTTGATACAGCCAAATATTTATATCCAAATCAAAAGGGTTCTCTTTAGCTATGTCCCCACATTTGACAAATATGGTTGGTGGCATTTCATTAGAACTGGTTCCGGAGTTTTAGGTATTGTCACTGGTAGAGGCATGCCATATGATTTGGGACTTTGATGCATGTTAGTGATGGTAAAAGATTCCTCATAGCTATACTCACCACATCCTTTGTCTGTAATTGATATTTTCCCCACCTTTCTTGTTATGTCTTTGGGAAAATAATCAGAAGCGGAAGGAACGCTTGCTTCTTGATTTGAAGGCACTTGATTATCTGTACTGCTTCTAATGGTGTTGCAGTATTTGAATGGTTTTGGATCTCCTTCAATGATTATCTCTGCCACTTGGTATGGTAACTTGATGCATTGGTGATAAGTAGAGGGGACAACTTACATCTCATGGATCCATGACCTTCCTAGTAACATGTTATATCCTAAATCCAGGTCTAGGATTTAAAATGGGGTGTTCTTTATGACTGGACCTATACTGACTGGTAGCATGAGGATATCTTTTGATCATCTTTCCTCCTCATCATATGGCTTGATATTTATCCTCCTAGTGACATCACTTCTAGATTTAGAATAGCCCAAGGTCTTTATTACTTTCAAAATATATATGTTTAACCCGGATCCACCATCAATGAGGACTCTTCGGATTGTGTGTTTGTGAATTTGGATAAGCAGATGCAGGGGATCATTATGCAGAGGCTTGTGTGGTAGAACGTCATGGTCTATAAAGGTAGTGTGCTTGTTGGCAGCGATGTCATTTACCATGGTTTGGAATTTCTCTGGAGTTATGTTCTGTGGGACAGATGCATTTTGAAGGGCTTCATCTAGAGCTTTCTTATGTTGTGGGGAAATGCGCAAAAGGTCAAACATAGATATCTGTGTAGGTCTATGCTTTATCTGATCCACTAGACTAGTTTGTGGATCAGAGTTTGTTGGAGGATCAGCTAGTGTAGCTGAAGTGTAAGGTATTCCTTGTAAGACAACTTTGGAACGATGCGTGGTGATAGAGCATTTGGCATTTGGATCTATGATAGTAATTATAGCCACACGGCTACCTAAAGGATTAATGCAACTGATAGTGTTATCAGCGTTAGCATAGGTGTAATTCACTTATTTAGACTACCCACTAGACCTAGAGGATTTCCCTTTCTTATGATCATGGAATGTATTGTTGAAGATTGTGTGATCGGTTGTACCCCTGGATTGGGCATTTGTGACATCGATAACCCCTATGTCGATCAGATCTTGCATGGCATTCTTCAATTGGTAGAAGTTGGGTGTCTTGTGTCCTTTTACTCGATGATATTCACAAAAGTCATTATCATTCCACCACTTGGGTTTTACAGCACCATGTTCGTATTCTCTAATTTTGGGCAGAGTGATAGTATTGGTTTGAATCATATTTTTCAAGGCTGACTCTATTGACTCCCCTAATGGTGTGTAGTCTCATTTAGGAAATAGAAACCTTTGTGTGCATTGTGTGTTGGGTTGATTGTTGGACATAGTTGCGACTTGCATAGTGGGTGTTTGATTTTGAGTGTTCACTTGCTGAGTGTTCACCATGGGTTTTTGATTTGTCATAGGTGCTCCTTGTAGTGAAACCTTGTATTGAGCATAGTTGACTGTTTTTACATCAATGACACCATCATTGGTGACATTTTTGTTCATGTTCCACCATTTGGCTTTATCCATTGCATTTTTGTTCGTGTTTTCTTGGGTAGGGTCTGCAAGGATAGCTTTCTTGACCAAGTTTTTCTCATAGTGAACTCCTCATTTGATGAGTTTCTTGAAGTTCAGAGCGAGCTGCAATTCTATGGTAAATGACATCTGGGATCAAATTTCAAATGAACATGACTATGAGGTCTTTTTTGGGCACATCATACGTTATTTTTTTTGCAGTGTTCCTCCACCTTTGTAAGAATTTAACAAAGTATTCTCCATCTCTTTGTTTAATGTCGTAGAGGTCCTTGATGTTCACCTTACGTTTGATGTTATGATGGAAGTGAGCAATGAATTTTTTGGCCAATTCTCCCCAAGACTGAATGTCATAGGGTAGGTTTGAGAACCATTCCATTGTTGGTCCAGCTAGACTTTGTGGAAACAATCGCATTAGGTAAGTTTTATCATGTGCAACCTCAATGCATCTAGAAAAGAACTCTCTGATATGCTCTATAGGGTTGGTACTACCTCTATATTTTTCAAATTTGGGCACTGAGAAGTGAGTGGGAAATGGAGACATGTGTAATGAATAATCAAATGGGTATGGTTACAAATCCTCTGCTATGTAGGACTTGGTTTGCCCCTTATTTTTCATGTCCATCATTTGGGTTTGTAGACTTTGCACTTGTTGTATCAACATGTCTGTCTGAGATTCAGGAATGTTTGCGGCATTGAATCTCTATGTCGCGTTAGGTATAATGATCTGCCTCTATGTTCCTTATGTTGGGACATATGATCTAGTCCTTGGGACTTTATACTGGTTCCCCAATGTGTGATTTTGATACTGGGGCATTTGATTGGTCCAAGATTGATGTTGTTGTTGTCATTGTTGGGGTTGTTGTTTTTGTTGGGGTTTTTTGTTGTTGGGATCCCTGTAGAAACAAAGGTGTGGCCTTGGGTGGACGTTGACTGAATTTCAGACCCACATAGATTGATCCATGTGGGAGCGAGGTATTGAGCCCAAAGCTAGCAGGGATAGACTACAGTGTTTCAACAGTCGCAAATGGGTTGTTGCTTGTTTGTGGAATTGATGACACAGTATGAGTGCATGAGGTAAAAGGCCATGAGGTCAATGCTTGAGATACACTAGTGACCAAGGGTACACTTAGTTGGGAGCATTTCATGCTTTGTGTGGATGATGTGCTAGCTTTATTTGCAGACCTAGTTTGGTTTGACACAGTTTGCATTGTTGTCACTGTCGTTAATGATGGAAAAGAAAAAATTTAGGTTATCACAGGTTCTGTTTGAGAGGTTTGAGTTGTGCTTTGACCTGCTAGAGGGTTCTCAAGCCATATTGTTAATACATTAAATTCAGCAGGGAGTTTGACTCCCTTCTTAATCAACGTAGCTAGGAATCTTTCAGGATTTCTCTCTACAACAGCATCAACTACTTGTGTGCAATAGGCGTCTTGATCTATGTCTTTGAGATCTTCCTCTATGACATCTTGGAACATTAGAGGTCTACAGGGACCAATAGGTTGCATATTCTCAATGTAAAGACCAGGACTAGTGTTTTTGAAAGGGTCATCCTCTTGATCTTTTTCCCATGGGGGAAATGGTTAATATAGAACTCATCAAGTTGTGTTATAGCCTTCGACCTAGTGTAAGGTCCTCCATATGGTGTGAGAGACATAGTGTTATCCAGGTTTTTTGACTAAAATAAGTGATATAAAGCAAACAAAAAAGGATAACCTTTCTAGGAGAGTCTAAGTTATGTTTAACAAGGGTAATTCTAGGGACAAATTTTGACTTCTCTTAATCTCAAAGACTTTGGTGATGTAAGATATAGATTCTGATTGTTGCCTTTAGATGAGACAAACTCATTGATAGAGATTGATGAATTTTGAGATAACGGGATCAAGATAATCTAGTCTGAACTTTTGAACTAACAATGTTTAAACAATAGTCATGTTGTCAAAGAGGGATGATATTTAATGTTTAGAGATTCACACAATATTCTTCGCTTTTTCCTAGGATGTTGACACTGATCTTTCACATGAGATGGGGAATCTTTCCAAGGTTTTCAGGTAAAAACAAATGTTCAAGTCTACTGTTCAAGTGCGGTAAACTTCCACTGATTGTGGCAGAATGATAGGTTGAATGCGGTAACTGATCACTGATTGCAGCAATAAAAGGATCAATTATGGAAATAAAGGGATTGATTATGGTAAAACTTCATCAATTGCGGAAATATGCGGGCAATTGCGACAAAAGGAGACAGCCTGAAAAAGATCTCAAATTTGGTGAATCTGTCTGATAAAAAGTAATTTTATGGAACAAGGGTTCTGATTACAGAATAGGTTTATTGTTGACAACCTAGAATTGAACACGTTGGACTCATTTTGACAGTTTTTTTTAAGTTGGTTTTTCATTTTTGGAAACTGATCACATAACAAGCACAATAGATAAAATGTTTTCTAGCTCTAAACACAGGTTTGAAACAAGGACAAACAGATTAATCTAGGTCAAATTTGGCTGCAAGATACAATATTATAGGCCCAATGCTTGGATGTTCATTGGCTCACATATAAATCATCACAATACTAGGACACGAAGGTCCACAATGTAGGCGCCCATGTTTTTGTTGTTGCCAGATATTGGTGTCGTGCTAGTGAAGATCTATTTCACTAACACAATATCCTAGAACACATATGTTGGGGATCTTGGGGGGAATTTTGAAACCCCTTGTACTATAATAAGGTACTTGTTTGGAGGTGAAATGGGTAGGTCTCTAATTAATGGTTTGTAGTAGGATCCGTGGAGTCTATCCAATCGGTCTGTACGTGTGTGAATCACTTCAGAGCCTAGTTGACCATGTTGGCTACTTAGGGATATTCACCCGATCTAGGATATCATCAACACACCTTGCTTGAGCTTGGATAGATATAAAATGGAGCTTTGGCTCGTGTCTTGTTTGTATACCGATCAGAAGGATTACCTGTTTAAGGTCTTTCTCCAAGGAAGAAGCGCATTCCCCAGATAGGCCTTTCTAAAAAAGTATAAAGATTTTTAATCTAACATATTTGTGCAAGTGCACCAAAAACTCAAGACACAAGGTTAATCGATTAAACACCAAAATTTCAAGTGTGAACTAAGATAATCACCCATACAAGCACAATGTTCAATTTTAAGCCAAAAGTAGATGATGATTTGCTTGTTCAATTTTAAAAGCACCCAATTAAAAGATTTATTGAATTTATTCAATTTTTAACCACTGTGTCAATTTTTTAAGCATCAAATTGGAAAAGTGAGGTTTGAGATGTTTGCATTCAATGTTCTTTTTAAGCACTAAAAACACAAATGAATGAATTTTAAAGGTTTCTTTGTTAGATATGTTTCTACGCCACAAGCTAAAATGATAAGTTAGTACCAAAAAACCTTGCAATCAAAATGTATGAAATCGAGAAATGTTTTCAAAACCCTTAATACTCACAGCAATGCACTTTTCTCTATCCTTGGTGTTTTGTTCTTGCACAGAAACTGAGAAAAAGTCAGATTTTAGCAGAAAATAGTGAATTTTAAATAATTGTGAAATGATTCATGTCGATTATGGTAAAATCCTAGAAATTGCAGTAAAGTTTTGTTAGTTGCGGTAAAGTTCTAGCAATTGCAGAAATATACTCTCAGTTGCAGAAATATTTTGGCGATTATGGAACAGATTGGTCAATTGCGGCAATGTATTACCAATTGCGGTAATATGTTATTGATCACGGAACAGATCGGTCGATTGCAGCACAGTACCAGAAATAGAGAATTTAAAAAATGACAGAAATGATTGCAAAACCCTCAAATCGATTGGGCATTAAACCAGTCAATCGCGGCAGATTTTCGTCAATTGTGGAAAAATACCAGCGATTGCGAAATTACAATGATATCAAAAATTTTGAAAAAAAAAACTGATGTCGTACGGCCGAGGGCAGAAAATCCTGCTTGTCGTCTTCAAGCGATTCTTGGGTTGTTTGATTCACGTCGGATTCACTAAAATGTGTAGATCCAAGCCTACTCCACAGTCTCAAGTTAACGATGGGGTTAGTAGCATCGATTTGCAATGGCGGTAAGCAATCGAAAATACTAAGAACAAATCCACAAACAATAAAAAAATAAGCAATCAAGGAGGAATACAAACGAAATCAAACCAACAAAGCTCGAATCTTCTATTGCCTCTCTCTACTCCTTTTGAAATGTTGTGTGTGTGGTGCTCAATATTGGTATTGGTGGCGTCTATGACTTGGGAGTGTCAAGAAATGATATTAATTTTGATCACGAGAATGCTTTGAATGCCTCTAGTAAGAATCCTGCAGAGTAAGGGCGCACGAAAGCTTGAAATCCTGGATCCTTCAAATGGTTATGAAGGGTTGATTATGTAGAATATGGAAATGATATGAACGGTTGAGATCAATCCCAGAGATTAGAGGATGAACAGTTGAGATCAAAGGGAACTGGAGAAGTCATCAATAAACTCCACCTCCTCAACTTGGAGAGAGGAGGTAAAGTTTAGTTAATTGAATAGTTGATTATGAGTTACCTTTTGAAGTGAAGAGGTAATTTGGAGTTACCTTTTTGAACTGAAGAGGTAGGTGGAGAAATTCATGCAATCATAGATCTGATCAAGAGTTCTCTTTTTTAAACTAAAGAAATGATTTAATTGAATATTTAATTCATTTTTGTAATTAAAGTATTCAACATGTGAGATAATTGAATTCTTTTTGGATTTAGAATTGAATTATTGAGTGAAATTAATTTAATTTAAATGAAATTAATTTAATTAGAAGAATAAATTAATAAGTTTAAATATTTAAATTTAAACTTTACAAAATTGAATCTAATTAATTAATGAAGATTAATTAATTAAGGTTATTTAATTAAATAAAATTAATTATTTAATTAATTTTGGGGAAATGATTAAAATGATTTGGGGAATGGATTTAGAAGGAATAGATGATTAATTAATGATTAAAAACCCATTAATTAATAGATGAAAATTAGTGTTTTAATGTAAGGTCGCAAGTATGTCCATTTTAGGGTGTCTACAGGTATAAGATTCTTTTGGATTCTTTTTAAAAGTTTAAATAAAAATCAAAACTTATTTTGGGTTTTGTTGTCTACTAATATCATTTGGTTCTAGTGGAGGGAAAGGAATGAACATGTATATCAAGGGAAGATGAAAATTCTTACCAAGTTTGATAGTAGACTTGTTATTTTTATAATCATTGAATAGGTGACATTTACCTCGAAGCTCCCTACTGATAGATTTATGAAAGTGATGGAGGGAGGTGTCACTATATACAAAGATGACATAAAGGATGTTGACTTTTGGCCAAAAGACCTCAAAAAAGTGGACCAAAATTTTCATGGAGAATTCCTTGACTTCCAGAACATATATTGTAAAGAGCATGAATACCAACTCAAGAAGGATGTTGTTGTTTGTGACTTAAAATGGACCTAGCAGAACTTTGACAATTCAAGTTGGGAGAGGATCTCTTTTCCACTCAACTAGGCATTTGATTCCTTCCAAATTAGAAAAACCAAACCTAAAGAGGACCAAGAAAGGGACAGGGAAAAAGTGGCTAAGAAAGATGAACAAGCACAGGATGCTAAGAAGGATGATGAACAAAAATCTAACTTAGATGATGATTAGAATTTATGACCAAGTTATTTTTTATTTTATTTTACATATAATTAGTCGAGCAATACTATATAATATTATATTTATAGTTACATTACAATTTAAGTCTTAATGATTTTTTTCGATAGTAGATAGCTTTGTTTTGAGTTG
>MU227244.1:7039027-7056190 GCA_018584345.1 Thuja plicata
TAATTCATGAGTAGTGGTTCACATGAACCCATCTCTCATGAGAATGAATGGAACACTTAGCACTCATTGGATCTAGGTGATGCTCACAAAGGTGAAGCACCGGGACTTCCTGGGAGGTCACCCATCCGAGTACTACTCCAGCTCATGAGAGATGAGTTCATGTGAACCACTACTCATGAATTATGGGTCAATGAGTTTGACTCAAAAACTACACAGTTGAATCCAAGTAGCAATATCACAATTTGACTTGCTGTGAAAAATATCTCCTACTTATTTTAAATTTGTCAAATCAATTTTGAAACTTAACTCTCATCAAAGAAGTCAAATGTTCTTCTATTTACATAGTAGCCTACATAATAGTAAACGTTAGCACCACACTTTTTAGACACATTCAGACAATAGATGTTTGCAACTTTATAACAAATAACCCGTACCATTAATAAAAATTATCCAGGGACCAAATCATGGACACGAACTAACCACGACATCCCAAAAAAATAAACTTCAAATTACGGATGATGAACCCCATACAAATAACAGTAAAAGTGCAAGTAGCTACTATGAACATTGCCTAGTTAGATAAAAACAATGTGTCTCAGCACTTCCCACGTCTTTCTTTGGTCCATACCAGCAGAAAAGGATTTTTTTTTTCTATATTCAAAACTTAAAACGACAGAAGTTCTAAGCACAGAATGGTTGAATATATGTCCCGCCTCAATTGTAAACAAGAAACAATTGCACTAAAAGACTTTAGAAGCTCGGCTGTAAATACATATACGGTGGCTCCAACTTACAGACAAAATCCATACATGATGAAAAAAATTGGGTTTGAGTTCACTCTCAGAGGAATGTACTGCATAATCCAAAAAGTCCAATCTAATGGAGAATGATACCATAGTACGTAAAACTCTTACAAGATAATGTAATAACATTCATGTATGTTTTATGTTTATATTTACCATCCCAGAAGCATTCAAATTCCCGAAACATGTGATGTGGTAATTTTATGGCCAAACAAAATCAATTGTACACCTCATATACATTCTACTGGGGGTTACGCAGAAAGAGAACAAACGGTTCAGTACATTCACCAAAACAGCATATAGATCTAAAAAGTATAACCACCTCAACTAATAGGACCTTCTAAAGCCAACTAAAAGTGCATGGCATACTGCCCAATCACCTGCCTATGCCTTTGGGAAAGGAAGATTAATTATTTTGCTGTTAGTTTCACCTAAAAACTTAAGCACATTTCCTTCAAGACCCAGCTCTAATGTCAAATTTCAAGGCAGGTTAAACTTCAAAACTAAGGCAACCCAGCCAATTACGACATCCCACAGCCAAAACCATAAAAAACTGATTGATGTCAAAATTATGCTTTCATTCTGTTCAATAACCACCATACCCACCACTTCTCATACCATAGCCGGCTGTTGCAGCTCCACCATAAGTTGCTTGAACCCCAGTTGGACCTGGACATTCTCTTGCCCAGTGACCAGATTGACCACATTTATAGCATGAAGTAGAACCTGCATTTGCCCCAGAATTTGTGTTCCCACCGCTGAGACTGCCCCCAGAATAACCACCCGAACTATTTGGACAATCCCTTGCAAAATGACCAGCTTGACCGCATTTATAGCATGATGTAGAGCTTGTATTTGCCCCAGAATTTGCATATCCACTACTGAGGCCGCCCCCAGAATAACCATCCATACCATTAGGGCAATCCTTTGCAAAATGACCACCTCTTTTACACTTGTAACATGAAATAGGAGATGAACTCGCATTTGGCACTCCTCCATAACCACTTGAATTACCGTAGTATCCACCTCCTTGATTTGTGTCCAGTCCATTGCCACCGAAGCTACCGCCTGAAATACTTCCCATGCCAGCATATCCAGAGTTTCCATATCCTGCATTGATTCCCAAATTTGTTGTGGCAACTGATGTCCCGCTAATAGGTTCTCCTCTAGAAAGCTTGCCTATAAAATCTAGTAAAATTTTACTCTCAGATGAATAATCCACTTTTTCTGATTTCACAACAACCGACTTCACTCTCTGTTCATCATTGAATGTCTCCTCTTTTACTTTCAGTTTAAACAAAAACTGGTTGAAAAGAACCTTTCGAATAATTTCCCCAAATTTGCTGTCATCTTGTTCTTCATTCTTCAACAAGTACAATTGCTTAGCTGGGACCCCCATGATTTCCTCCCCTGCTTCTTGAAAAGCTGTAACCCATGTTAATCCAGTGTGATCTTGCACTTGAATATTAAGCAGGTATCTGTAATCACATTCAGGGAAACTATTATTACATCTTTCACAATGCCAGGTTCCATCTCCAAAGTTATTCACTTTCTTATTGCACTGCCTGTCTCCAATCATCAAAGGGCAAGCAGTGTAGCAAAAATTATCAACCTTAATGAAAGATACAGTTGCTTTGACTGAAATCCAATCAGGTTTCTCAGATCTGCCAAGTCCCTCATCTTTAATCTGGGACACCGTCTTTCGCATGTCAACCCTGCCACCACCAGCACCTTCTTTGGATAAGGACTGAGGGGCAATGTTCTTTCCCCCTTTCTCATGCCATTCTCTCAATTTCTGTGCTTCTTGAAAATCTGGATTTACAGAAAGCTGGCTGGTAGAGATTGTTCCCACAGATTTCCCACTAAAATCACTTATTCGGCCAGCCTTAACAGCCAAGATGGGGAAGGCTCCTGAATCACACATTTCTTGAAGTTGTTGGCCCTCCTTGTTGCAGAAAGCCCCCCACATTGTTACCTCAACACTGCACCCTGACATGTCCTTTAGCTGGAGCGTTCTTTTCTGAGTCTCCATTCCATTTTTTCTCATTATAGTGCTGGAAGGATTGATTGAGATAACAATACCAATAATGTCTACCATTGAATTATTTTCCATGTGCTCAATTTCACTGATTGGCCTAAAGTTATACTGCTGCTGTGGAATCGAGTTATCCTCTTCCAAACAAGCCTCTACAGTAGATGTAGACTCCAAGAAAATTTCCCATTCATTGTTTAAGTGGTTGAAATTTTTCTGTGCCGGTTTCAGACTTCCCTTGGAAACCATGT
This sequence comes from Thuja plicata, assembly GCA_018584345.1. Lineage (NCBI taxonomy): Eukaryota > Viridiplantae > Streptophyta > Pinopsida > Cupressales > Cupressaceae > Thuja > Thuja plicata. Next base: position 7,042,114 of record MU227244.1, read on the forward strand.
ATACTCTTCCATTCTCAATACGATCATAAAATTGGTCTGCAACTGAATTAAAGCATGTTATGCGTATTTCTCCTCCTTCAGAATCAAGAAGATCAAAACTAAAAACTTTCCCATCTCCTTTTGCATTATTAAAACGACGAAGATCTCCCTTGGCAGTAACTCTCGCTTTGATAGTCCACCGGCCCTGGTAAGGATTCAAAGCAGAAATAGGAATAATTCTTGGAGGTGCTTCATTCCTTGCTATGGGTCCTCTGTTAGAATACATAGACGGTAGCTGATAGGAAGAGGTGCTAGCTGGGCGGCCATACATATTTGTCTGAGCAGTCATTCCTCTGCCAGCTGCCACACCAAGCCCACTATTTGAAGGGATTTGGACTGAATTTATGAATGGCTGACCAGGCTTGTCATATGACCCAGTAGCAGACATGTGAGGTGGACCTGCTGTCCCCATGCCAGGCTCACTCTTTTGATAATTCCCATTCATTGCTGGTGATGCTGGATTCAGGTTTGGCCCTGCCCTTGACCCTGCATTGTACGAGCCAGCATATGGCTGTGCAGGTTGAGCCTGTGGGGAAGCTTGAGCCTGTGGTGGCTGTTGAACTGGCATGGAAACTCTCTGCTGCTGCTGAGCATTTGCATCTACCATTGGCCTTGGTTCACCAATTATATCACAGTTAAGAGCTACAACTGCCATGTTCAAAACTATAATAATCCTGCAAAGATGCATGAATGAAAACACGTCATTGCCAGCACCATATGACTAGTAACTTTTGGGGTTCAAAGCCAAACTTCCTAATTCAGAAGTATATAAATTCCAAATACTTTTTTGACATTATGCACAGAAATAAGACCATAGATCATACAATGCAAGAAATTTTTTTACTGTAAATTGGCAGGCTAGTAGATGTGTAATACTATGCAGTGACCATCGTTCACATTAAGCTATAAAAGGGTGTGACACAATTTGTGTCATGTCCCTTCCAAGCTAAGTCAGCCTCCAGTACTCCATTTTAAGAAAAGGTGTTTTTAAACACCACAATAAATATAAGATAATATTAATTAATAAATATTTTGCTATGAAATGTATCTAAAATAAAGTTAAGACTTAAATTTGATATATGGTGCACAAATTTTGGACTCTATGGAATTATTCCCCAGTTCAATATGAAAACAGTTCGCTGGACATTGAGAAAGCAGCTTTTGGACGACAATTGTTTTTGCTGTTGCAAATGGTCTGCTCATACTGGGACAAAACCCTATGTGATTGAGAGCTGTGAGGTGAGGCTAAAACCCCTCCCCCCACTATTATAGTTATATCTGATTTTGGACAGTAGGATCAGTTTTTAATCCTCAAGCTTTGTCCACCATGGGTCTGACTTACATCCAAGAAATTTGGTACATCTGAGGTTAGGTTGTGGACTGTTCAAACAAGTATGGTGTGGAGGTGCTGATCGTATTGAGGCCACCCTGTAGGGCAAAAAGTGGAAGATCGACGATGCCGATATAACTGCAGGTAAACCTCTCGCCAGCCAGGTGCAGGAATTCCTGAGTTCTTCGTCAAACCTAATATCTTACAGCAATTAGTATTAGACAATTATTGAAGGGTAACAAATCAGACCTGAGTCATCTACGGAGGGCATTGGAAGATAGATCACAGCAACCAGCAATCCAAGGAGGCACAGTTACATCCAGATCAGTCATAGTTACAACAATTTGTCAATCTGATCCCCAATATTGAGGATCTCATGCCTCAAATGTAAGGGTGAGGAGCCAAATCTAGGGTTTGCAGCAGCTGCACCTCTCAGGCATCCAATCACCCACGGCAAATCCTTTCAAGGACCAGTTCACAAGTGCAAGGGATTACTTTGGATGCCGGCCATTACTGTTCATTTTCAGATTAATGTAATTGCCTCACAAGCACAAAAAAGCATATGAAAACTCACGCCAGGTTCTCTAAATTGTTTCCATCTGAACTTACTATTGGACATGATCTTTGCCATGTGCTTCCTGATTTTAGAAAATTTATGTTGGATTACTGTCATGGTCTCTGTGAGTTGAGTGTGAAGGATTATCCTTAAAACACTTTGAGACATGTTAGGACACCAAGATAAACCCAAGGTTCATCACAAGTCAGCCACTCCATAATATCAACTTTTATCCATGTTACATAAAAAACTACTTGTGGAGCTCATAAATTTAGAATAAACACAACAAAGCTAAAAATATGTTTTACAGATAGCGCATAAAATGAATCTTCAACAAACCCATGAGTGCATATTGAAATTACTAAACTAGCATAAGAGGAAATTAGGAATCCAAACTTACTTGCGACTCTGCACAGTATTGCATATATATTCTGTCAATTGAACTATAGACCCCTTCTGAATCCTTCCTGATTTGACATATTCATTAAGCTGTGTAGCAAGCATTGCTTGCTGCATATGTGTCCCGTCTGATAGAACCGTTCTGTACCGTTCCTGTGAGGCCTGTGGCCCAATTTGTTTGATGTCTAAAACTTGTACCACTGGCTGAAGATCTGTGGCTCCATTATTCATGAGAGAAATGGCATTTGTCGTCAAATTTGACTCCATGGTTTAAACTGCAGGTTTACCGAACAATGCAGTCAAATTAATTATAAGTAAATTACTTATCTAAATGCAGCTTTCACTCAGTATATATTTCTTGTATTGAAAAACATTCACACAATTTCATCCTCTGTTCAACAAAACACACTCCAATGTGCATTTTAATCTTAGATTAGTCTACAATCTAAAAAATTAAAATCAGTGATGTTTTCATCAAACCCCTTAATCTAACTCTAATTTCCACCTCTGTCCAAGAAAACCACCACAATTTAAATGTAATTCACACGACCTTGCTATAATATACTTTGTTACCAGATTCGTTCCTGCAACCCTCAAAGTCTGGTTCAATTCTGTTGAAATATCCTTACTTAAGATTTTTGTCAATAGCAGGTAAAAATCACAGTTAAACCCAAAAAGGCAATTTATTCATGAGGTATCCATAGACTGATTGATAATTTATTTCATACAATAATAGCACCAAAGTAATCGAACTAGCAAATGATTCTCAACCGGAGACTCCAACTAAGGTTTTAATTTCAAATGATGGATACAAAGCATACCCATTTTATTGTGTGAAGCCCAGGCCTACAAATTTGATAACTTCTGATATAAATCAAACTCAAAACAACTTCTGCGGTATGTTCTACTCCTGTAGCTGATTTTCGATCTGAATGTGTAGTAATGGCAGCCTTAATACTTGCCGCAGGAGATTTCCTCACCAATCCCAAATCATAAATCTCAGATGATTACTACATTGTCTTCTGAATAGAACCAACAGATTACTGCAGACCTGGGGCTACGTCCAGACTGCTGCTTACAGGGTTTCCGTCCTGCAACTCTCTGGTAATTGCAGAGAATACCATAAGCGCTGCAGAGATAAAAATCACCAATAAAACATAATAGCATAATCCATGTCTTCTAATTGCCCTCAGCCCCTTTATAAAGACTATCCTTCCAAAAAGCAATGAACTCCTACATAAATCCTGACTTTTAGGTGACTTGACTTAAGCATTAAGCTTACCACTTATTAAAAATCCCTCCAAGAATAAGTCACCAAGGAAATTCATTTATAACTTAAAGTGGCCCCACGTCTATGACTGAAAAATAAAAACTTAAGGTGTGGCCTCATAATGAATAATTAAAATAATATTTGCTGGGACTTTAGCTTTTTGGCCTCTTATTTAATTAATCATTTTATACCCTTGTTAATCCCTTGGCTCCATATCGGGGTCATAACATTTGTGCAAAGTCTGGTCCTTGTCAAATTCTGTCCAAATTCGGCTGCAGAGTCCCAAATTCAGCCCAAAGTCTGTCAGACGGACCCAGGCCGAATTTAGGTGAATTTACAACAAATTTGTTGCCCAGCAGAAGAACCCGGACCGATTTTGCGCTCAGAACAAGCTTTTTTTACTTTTTAAAAGTGTTTTTTTGCCTAGTTTGGTCTATTCGACCCTCCAACCCTAAAAGAGACCACTAAAAGGGCCAAAAAGGATGTATTTTGCTATGTTGCTTTACTATTAGCATAGTGGTGTATGAATATATATATATTGTATGGACGAACCCAAAACGAATTCGAACCAACCCCAAAAAAAATTGAACCCGAGTCCGCACCAGCAACTTAGATAATATAAGGAACATTTTCCCTAAAACCTTTACTTCTAAAATCTAAATCCTTTCAGCGGAATCTATTTCATTGTAGGCATTCCTACTCAAAAGTCACTCCTAACTACCAACATTTTCCCTAAAACCTTTACTTCTAAAATCTAAATCCTTTCAGCAGAATCTATTTCATTGTAGGCGTTCCTACTCAAAAGTCACTCCTAACTACCACTTCAGCCTTTTTAGTTCAACAGAATTATTTCACTTCTTTTTAGGCATACTAAATCTTAGTCATTTAGATTTATTGCCCAATCTGCAATTTAAACATTAAGCTGTATTTTCACTAAGTCTTTTTTATTAAACCCTAAACTACAGTCTCTGTTCATTAAAGACCTTTCAATTTAAATCTGATTAACTACCTTCAAGTGTAAAAAAGGCAAGTCTATATTAGATTTTTTGCCTACCCTGCAATTTAAATTTTTCAACAATCTTTTTGCCAAATCTTCAGATTTAACTCTAGCTCTTATATGTTCAAAAACTTCCTTCATCTTAAGCCAGGCTAACTCCATCATACTGCAACTTAACTAATATTTTCCATAAAATTCTTAATTTTTTCGCCTAGTTTACGTAGATATGAAGCGACCTTTGACTGCTTTGAGATTGTTTTTATTACATTGACACATAAATTTAACTATCACCATAAGCTCTTGATTTAAAGCTCTTGATTTAACTCTAATTGCACCCCTACAGTCAAAAAAAGTCTTCGTTTAAAACATGATTAGCTCCAAGTTTCTGTATATTTTTCCTTGAAATATTAATTCTGTACCTTGATTACTACATTATGTGGCAAATTCGGAATTGCAATTGGTTAGTTTTCCATTCTCTACCATACAATTTCAGTCTTCGTACACTATATTTCCTAAAAACTCCTCTATTTTAATCCTGATTGGCCCAATATGGTTTTATTTAACCAAGCTTTCCTAGAAACCTTTTAATTTAGGAAGCAGTTGCATTTCAATCTGCATTTTATTTTTTCTTTACATTCCATACAATCTAAATCTCGGCGTCTAAATATGTCTTCATTTTAAGCCCGGTTCTCTCCAAATTCAACGAATCCTTTTTCAAAAACCCTTGATTCTTGATTGTATTAACCCTCGAATCTGCATTTAGATTTTTCACCTATTCTGTGATTTTAAGCTTCAACTATTGTTTCAGATCTTTTTAAATTTTAATCTATGATTCAAGTCACCCTTCAAAACATCTCTTCATTCAAAGCCTGATCAACAACAAAAAGCTATAATAACCCAAACTTTCTCAAAAACCCTTGATTTTTCGACCTAGTTTACTCTGTAGAGAATTTTAAGTTTCTCTCGTCTATAATATACAGCTAAGTCATGCCAGAGACTGCAGAGACAAACCGAAGAACGAGAGTAAAAAGCAATCCATTTGCTTTCTTAACATTTTTTTTGAAACAAAAACATTACCTACATTTTTTTTTAATAAACGAGCCAAATCTTAAGCAGCTATGAACAGATAGCCTATCTTTACAAATTTCAAACCCTACAAATATTTTGTTCAGCGGTTCAAAGTAAGAAGCAAGCTTCAAACCCTACAAATGTTTTATTCGGCGGTTCAAAGTAAGACGAAGAGAAAATCAAAGCATTTCAAGGCCGAACTCGCTCGCGGTGAACTGTCAAATATTTAACAAAACTATCAGGACAATTAAATGTGCGCAAACAAAATAAGCTTCATCATAGCAAAAAATACAATTACAAAGAGCCGAGATGTACCGTTTCACAACGAGGATAGATCTTTCTGAGGCCTTCAGAAGAGCGAAGACAACGTTCGTGGAAGAAAATTAGATTGTGATGGGCGAAAAATAGTTTATTTCAAAGCTCTGAGTGCTCGGGAGATTTCCCGCCACGAATCTCCGTTACATTTAACACCTGACGTTGCGGCCGCCGTTGATCTCAAGCTGTTACGGGCTTGTTTTTATCCATTGCAGAAAACACCTAGGTAAGATAATTTCTCTCATTTAAAAGCAATCCATGGTTTTGTATATGTAGGCATTTTTGTTTATGCTGGTAAAGACACGTCAACTCTAAGAAATATTATAATTTGGTGGTAGCTTGCCTTAGAAGATTCTGAGAAAGGTGTTTTAAGCGACTCATGGACTAATTTAAATATTTGTGTTTTGTGTTTTGTGAGGACAATTTTAGGTAACGTGTATTTATATTTTTTAAAATATATGTGAAATATATTCATAGATATTAAATTTATAAAAAAAAATTGTAGCTTTATTCTTTTTAAATTTGCTTTATTTTAATATTTAAAAAATTAAAATAGAGAAAGTAATATTTTTCTAGAAATTACTTTCTAGTTAAAAAATAAGCGAAATGGCTTTGTATGCGAACTTTCGAGGGAAATTGGATAGAAGGGCAAACAACACTGAAAACCCTAAAATTGTTAAACGTGGTTTGACAAAATGAAGGTAGAATTATTTTGGTAAAAGCCAAATACCACAATCTTGTATCAGGTCATGATGGATCTGATGCATTTTAAAATAGATTTAGGGTTTCAAGGTACCCGTCGTCCAAGGTTTAGAAGGACTTAAATCATCTATCAAATAGATCGACTAACAGCTCCACATTTGTTGGTGGAGATCATGGACACGAGTGGTGGCAGAGAAACCCTAGATCTGGTAATGACAAGGAAAATGGGGAAAAGGATATCAAAGGAGGTTGGCAAATTGTGCGAGGGCGAAAGGAAAAACAAGCTTAGAAGGCTATGGTTACAGCGACTAATAACGACTTGGGAAGGAATGGGATAAACGGCTTATGGGCAATACCCATCTCTCATAGAGTACCAGATTTCACATCTAGGGCCAACAAAATACCCTTGGGAAGAAGTTTGACCAACGCCCCACTAACATATGTTTCCATCTTTCACCCTCCTTTTCCTCTTTGCAAATTGACGGCGAGCTTTCCTCAACCCCGTATTAGCTCAAATGAGGAGCATAAGAAAAATGACAGGCAAAGTAGTTTTGAGGTTCTCAAGGCCTCCAAAATTCAAGAAAAACAAGCCGATCAAATTCAGTATTTGGAGAAAATCTTCAACTTGCCAAAGAGGAGGAAACAATAACGGTTGTTGTTAATAATATCTTCACCGAAGGGATGTGGGAATACTGCAAGAATCGTGGCTTATTCGCAAAATGGTGTGGTGTTGGGTTCTCCACGGATTGTATTGCTCGATGGTTGAAGGAGTCTTATAGGGGCCAGGTAAGTATTACTACCCTACCTGAGGATTTCTTGTTTATTGATTGTGAGGATTTTTCATTAAAAGATAAGTTGTTATTTGGGGATAAATTTTTCTATGAAGGTTTTAATCTCAAATTATTTGATTGGAAACCAAATTTTGAGCCTAGTAACTTCTGCACTATTAAATCCCCTCAATGGGTCTTCTATACCTAATCTTCCTGTTGAACTACTACACAACAAAATTATGATGAAGATAGGGGACCTTCTAGGAGGTTTTGAAGGATTAGAGGAAAACTTTGTAGACTCATCCGATGTAAAAAAATTGGTAAATTTGGAACTGAATGTAAAATCTTTAAAACCAATTAAACTAATTACTAATCAATCTATATACCTTCTCAAACCTGTAATGTACTATGGCCAAATTTATGATAAAATTGTACTGGTTAGAATGAGTAGTCAACCTCAATCAGAGAACTATCACATTGTACCCAAGTTTATCAAAACCTATGGGAGACATTATTATTAGCTATGAGCAAAAAGGAGGGTTTTATATAAGCCAAAATGGGAGGATTATTCTGAGCCCTCCTAAAGAAAACACTTATTCCACCCAGAAAGACATTAATTCTACACCAACAGGGTATGACCAGAATTAGGTCATTAATCTTGTGGTTTGCACCACTGGGGGATCTATCCCCCAAACTAATATACCTAAAACCTATATTTCTACATCACCTATAGACCATGAGGTGGAGGAAGGGGAGATTATGGGAAATGAATCAAAAGTCTCCCATGTATTGGAGAATAATGGTTTGACAAGGAGCCATGTTGATAAGGATCTTGGTTGGCCAAATTTAGACTCACACATTTCCAAGGATCCCAGAATGTAGATTAGGAATCCTCTCTTATTTCAGTTAGAGCCCAAGGAAATTCTAAAGGAAGCAGGAATCAAAGTGGGCGACATAGTTACAAGGATTGAAAAGATATAAAATGAAGTTCTAGACACAATAATTGCTAGAACAATTGAAGCTTTCATGAGTGGGAGGAAGCCAATAAGGACATGCAATAGGAAACAAGAGTGGCTCATCTTAATGAAGTAATGCATTTAGAAGGAAGCATTATCCCTGAAGTTGGGGTTACCCCTCCCAAAGTAATAGAGGATTGGGGGGATAAACCAATTAAAAGAGGTTAACTAGCTACCCCTTTGATGGAAACCACAGAGGTTCAGAATGAAACACTTTACTTCAATTCTCAAAATTCTCTTCAATATAGAGTGGTGAAATCACCCAAACAACTTGACACTCCTGCCTATACAACAGGATTAAATTTGGATCACTCTGAGCTTTTTAGGAAGCTGGAGGGAAATATGGCAATCCTAGGTAACCTAATGGAAGAATTAACAATGTTTCATGAAAAGGTTAGAGAGGAGTTGGCCTGTTGGTATAAGCTGAAGGAACAAAGCAACACACAGATCCCCATTCCTGATGTTTATGAGGAAAATAATATGAGATCGTTAGAGCAGAAGATCGAAACTGCTACCTCTAAGGATAGAAATGTTAGAGGCCTGATTAAGATTTTTAAAGATGAATGTCAAGTTCCACCTAAATTAGACACCATTTATAATATCGCAGGGATCAATCAAGAGTTGGATGAAAATTTCATGTTTGATGAGGAAGAAGTAGAGGATAATGTACTGGTGGGAGGGGATTTCATCAATGCATACACTAGACTGGAAGATAAAGAACTGAAAAGGGATGTCGAAATGGGGGAGGAAGTACCCTCTGATCAAATCATCTTAGAGGTTATTAACAGGAGTCAAGATAAGTTGGAGTTGCTACAACTCACCATGGTTTTAGCAGCTCAATTTGTGGAAAAATTAGTAAAAGAGGAAGGAAATCTTTGATTGGTCTAAGAACACAAGATGGTGATGCAGAAAAATAGGTCAATCCCACTACTCTATTTGATGCAAGGAAGGGGAAGGTCCTTCCCAGGGATCAATGAAGCTCAGTACTTGGAATGTTAGGGGCTTAAATGCCCCTAACAAACAACACTCATTAAAGTGAAGTATGAATATCATGGAATCGAAAACTATTCTAATTCAAGAAACTAAACTCAATAAAGAAGAAATGAGTAAATTTCAAGGGAAAATTGGAATATGTAAAATTGAGAGTGTAGATGTTGATGGAGCATTGGGTGGATTAGTTGTGATTTGGTACCGTAGGAAAGTAGTCATTGATATTAAAATTAAAAGATCCAACTGGATGGGAGGTTGGCTGCGCAATATCAAGAGCTCTTTGAACTTTTTCTTAATCAACTTTTATGGCCCAATTAGTACCAACAACAAAAAGTAGTCGTGGAAGGAAATTGAAAATTACTGCAATCTTTGTAGGGATAGAAATTATATTTTTAGGGGGGGTTCAATGCTATCTTGGATGTGAGTGAGAAAAGTGGTGGAATCCAGCGAGAATCACTATCACTAAAGGATTTTAGAGACTGGATACTCAATGACAACGTACTAGATATTAAAATGAACAATGGATCTTTCACTTGGAATAAAGGGAGAGAAGGTTTTAGCAATGTAGCATAAAAATTAGACAGATTTATGTTTATTGGGGATCTTAACACTTTCAACAATACAATATCAGCATCTATACTTGTCATTTCTGGATCGGATCATTTCCTTGTCAAATTAGACATTACAGAAGAACATAAACCTTCCAAGAACCCCTTCAAATTCAAAAACATGTGGAATCAAGATAAATACTTCTTAGGCTTAGTAGAGCAGTGGTGGAAGGAAGAAAGCTTTGAAGGGTAAAAAATGTTTTGTTTTGTGTCAAAATTGAAGTCTCTTAAACTAAAAATTCTAAATTGGAACAAGGAACACTTTAAAAATATCTTTGAGGAAAAATTTGAGGTGGAAAAGAATATTCAAGAGTTGAATGAGGAAGTTATAAGAGTGGGTATGGATAGAGCTAGTTATTTAAAGGAAAAATAATTGCTTCCAAAATACGAGGAACTTCTATCTAAAGAGGAAATCTTCTAGGAACAAAAATCTAGAGAAACTTGGCTCTCAAAGGGGGATAAAAATTCTAAATTCTTCAATAATAGTACAAAGTATATAAGAAGCATCAATATGATACTTTAAATAAAAAATGAAAGAGGGGACATTATAGACGATCCCCAATACTTAGCACAAGAATTTGTAAATTTCTATCAAAATACCTTAAATAATTGGGAATTTTCTTATTTAAATGCTTAACAACAACTTTTAAATAAAATCCCTAAACTAATCGTGGATGATGATAATAGACTCCTTAATGGTGTTTTTTCCCTAGAGGAAATCAGAGCAGTACTCTTTTAACTTCATCTTGATAAAGCACCTAGCCCAGATGGTTTTCAAACATAGTTCTTTCAAAGATGCTGGCATTTTTTAGGCAAAGAATTATGGGAAGTTGTTGAAAACACTAGAAAATCAGGACGACTATTGGGGGAGATTAACAACACTTTCCTCACACTCATACCCAAAAAGGATTACACTAAGGAGCTAGGTGATTTAGACCAATTTCTTTATGTAATACAATTTATAAGATCCTATTTAAAGCCCTTGCTAACAAACTTTAAAGATTGTTGCCTCATATTATTTCAGAAGAGCAGGTCGGGTTTGTTCCTGGTTGATCTATTTTTTATGGAATTATTATAGTGCAGGAAATAATACACTCAATACAACATAACAAATATCCAAGTATGATGATTAAACTAGATATTCATAAGACATACGATAGAGTCGATTGGAGATTCTTGTGTAAATGTCTTGAAGCATTTGGTTTTTCTAGACAATGGATTAACCTTATTTTTAGTTTTATATCTACCCCTAAGATTTCCTTACTTTTCAATGGTACACCTAATTTTTTTTTATATATCTAGGGGTTTGAGGCAAGGGGACCTCATCTCCCCCTTTATTTTTATTATTGTGGCTGAATCTTTTGGGAGGGCAATCTCGAAGGTAAATCAACAAAGTCTCATTTCAGGTATCAAAGTAACAGAAGGGGTACCTAACATCACACATCAACAATTTGCTGACGATACTATACTTCCCAGAAAAAGTGCTAAATTTGAAGCTAGGAACTATAAGGAAATATTAACCCAATATATGAAAGCCTCGGGTCAAAGGGTTAATGCTAATAAATCTGAGGTTTTTTCTTAACACTGTTGATAGGCTCGAGGATTGAATATGTCAGATTCTAGGTTATAAGAAAGGAGTGTTTCCTTGTAGATACTTGGGAATGTACCTAGATAAAGTTAGTAAATTCAATAAATTATGGGATCTGATCTCTAAAAATATGGATCTGAAAATGGAAAGTTGGAAGAGGAAATGGTTATCAAATGCAGGTCGAGCTACTATGCTTAAGTCAGTACTATCAACTATTCCTACATACCAGATGTCGTGCTTACCCCTCACACGAGGAGTAAAATAAAATTTGGAAAAAAAAATTGAAAACCTTTTTCTGGCAATGGGTATCGGAAAATAAGAAGATGACTTTAATCAAATATGATAACATTTGCAGACCTCTCAAAGCAGTTGGATTAGGTATCAAAAACATAAAATGGAAAAATATAGCTTTAGGGGCCAAGCTTGTATGAAAAAACTATCAAGAACCTAACAGGAAATGGGTTAAGATCCTCATCAATAAATACCTTCAAGATAATGATCCCACTAGTATTTTCAGAACCAATAATCCGTCTAGGGGTTCTAGAGCCTAGAACTTCATAATAGAATGTAGGGAGATTATTAAAGACAAACTTACTTGGGATATAGGTTCGGGTGAATGAGAACTCTTTTGGGAGGATTCTTGGGGAGGCTATGCTACTATGGATAGTCTGGTATTATCCCCTATAATTAAAGATGCACTATCCAACCTTTGGGGTAGGAAACTAAAAGACTATATTGGCATTCCGATAGGGGATCCTGACCTTGGTTGGAAATGGAGATCCCTAGACGAAATCCCTCTATCTACCAATGAAAAAGCAGAACTGAATGGGATCTTGAAGGCAAGGCAGATTGTCATAAAAAATAGGCCAGACAAATTAATTTGGAAAGGATCTATCTCAGGAACATATAAGGTCAAAGAGGGATATGAAGGTTTGATCAATTCCCATCAATGGCAGAATATGGATCTTCCCCTAAACCTTTGTTGGGACAAGGTTTGTCTCCTGAAGGCAGGAATTTTTTTATGGTTTGCATCACAAAAAAGATTCCTAACTACATAATGGTTTAAAAGAATTGGTTTTGAAGGTCTGTCAAGATGCCCTTTATGTGAAAATTAGGAAGAATCAATAGATCATATACTCCTGAAGTGCTCATATGCCATGAAATGTTTGCAATGGCTCTGTAAAAGTTAAATTGGAAATCTACTATGGCCAATAATTTAGTAGACCATTTAAAATCTTGGCCATTAAATTACAATAGAATTCTTTACCACATCATCTGGAAGATAGCTCCCTCTATATTAATATGGGAGTTATGGAAAGAACACAATAGAAGATTATTCCAAGAAAAAAAGATGAAAAGGAAACGTCTGGAAAATAAAATTGAAGCTAGTATTGTGGAGACAGTTAACAATAGACTACGAAATATGAATCACCTTGAAGGTATATTTCCCATTTGCATGGTTTATGAGGAAAGAATGGTTTGGTTTAATCATTCCTCCTCTTTTTATTTTTATTTTTTATTTTTTATTTTTTTATTATTATTTTTTTATTATTATTTTTTTTTAGAGAGAGAGAGAGAGAGAGTTCCTTAGTACAGTTGGTTCAAACTAATTTTTGATGGGGAATCAAGGGGAAATCCCAAAGCGGCTAGTATTAGATGTGCAATACATATGTGAGATGGAAGCATGTGTGGAATATTGGCTAAACCTTTAGGTGAGACAACAAATAATATAGCGGAATGGGAAGCATTAGTGAAAGGATTAGTTTTCTATAAGGACATGGGAATTAAAAATCTAGAAATAGAAGGGGACTCTCAGATCATCATTAATGCACTCAAAACTGGTTTTACCCTAACCGAAAGCTAAATACAAGATTAGAAAGAGTTATTGGATTACTTGAACACTTTAGACAAATTTAGTTTAATCACATATATAGAGAAGGAAATAAGGTGGCGGATGGGTTAGCCAATTTAATTAGGGGCCAATGGAATGTATGTAGAAAGGATTGGTGATTGATAAACAAAATTTTAATTCAATATACCTTTGATTCAATATTTTCATACGTGCCCTATATATTATTATATGTATAAACATGTTACATACATACATACATACATACATACATACATATATATATACACACACACACACACACACACACACACACACACACTACATTCATATATGTATGTATGTACATACATACATACATATATGAATGTAGTATGTGTGTGTGTGTGTACACACACACACACACACTACATTCATACACACACTACATTCATATATATATGTATGTATATATATACACACACTATATTCATATATATATGAATGTAGTGTGTGTGTGTGTGTGTACACACACACACACATACTACATTCATATATGTATGTATGTATGATATATATACACACACTATATTCATATATA
>MU227244.1:7070220-7081755 GCA_018584345.1 Thuja plicata
AGCATGTTCTCTTAATTAAATAATATTTTTATTTTTTATTTTTTTCTCTTTTAAATTAAATAAGGCTTAAACCTTAGGAAATATTGAATTGATTATGATTTGATCAAGGAAATTGATATAATTGATATTGTTGATATTTGAAAATATTGATTCAGGGATTTGATAAATTGAGAAATGGGGCCCAAAGTCTAGGCGACCATTTTAGGGTGCATACAGTAAGTACTCGCTAGAATCTATATGTCCCTTCCCATTCGCCAAGAATTTTCACATGCCACCATTCCCCCCTAAAGTTTAAATTCCTAAATATGACGAGTACAATGGGGAGGGCAAACATCAAGATCATATAAGGGAATTCTATGATCTTAGCATGGATTTTATGCATGAAAGGACATACTTGATGCGATTGTTCCCATGAAGCCTTTTGCGGCCAGGCATTGGAATGGTTTACAAAACTCTCACTCGGTATCCAAACATTCGACAAACTTGTGCAAAATTTTATCTAGCACTACTCCTACAATATCTTACATACGGTCACTATGTTGAGTTTGTGCAACACTAAATAACACACCGGTAAACTATTTGTTAAGTTTCTTCAAAGGTGGAGAAAAATGTTCACAAGATATCCTAGAAAGATACCTGAGTCTGAGAAAATTGACATCTTCATTAACAAATTGGTTCCTAAAATGAACTATGCGACTTAGATGCAAAGGTACACTTCCTTCAGTGACTTGGTCAACAATGCCATCAAGTTTTAGAAATTCCTCGTGAATAAAGGTGAACTCACCTTGTGTAAAGACACCAAATCATCTAGAAATGACAATGGCAAGGAAAAAAATAAATAAAGGAGTAAGAACAAAAATGTGGGTAACAATGGCATAGTTGACTCACCTGAGTACAAACCCCAAGACCAATATTTAATCTCTCTAGTAGTATCCAGGTTGCTAAGATCAATTTCAATGTAACAAATTCAACCAAGAATACCCAAGATGCTCAGAAGGACAAAGCACAATGGATGCCAAGACCTAAGCGCAATTTCACTCCTCTTGGAGAACCTCTTGCAGATGCATTGAAAACATTGGTTGCCCAAAAAATTATCACAATACTTGACTCAAAGCCCAGGGAACCAGCGGTTAAGACCAAGTGGTGGAATGATAACCACTATTATGAGTACCACAAGAACAAAGGGCATTTGACTAATGATTGTATGAAACTGAGACATGTGATACAATATTTGATTTACAACAAGACTATCATGGTCAATGAGCACAAATCAAATGATGACCATAAATCTTTCAATCAATCTCTGCCTTCCTACCAAAAAGGAGAGTCATAAAAAAACCAAGGAGCTAAGGTGAACAACACCTATACAAGTACTGACAATGTGATTCACATGCTCGAATGTGTTGATCAATTAATCAAAATCATCATTATCAAAGACCAGGATGTTGAGTCTTCCAATATTGTCACTTGTAATCAGTCCAAGGTTATGCACTCTTAAGGGGGTAGCATCCTCATCTAAGCAAATTGTTGCACCAGCAAACAAACCATCGACATCTAAGAAAACCACTTTATCACTCCCAGCTGTGAACTACAACTTGGTTGATAAGCTACAATGAACTCCTATTCAGATTTCCAATCTGGAATTGCTTAAGCTATCGCTATCACACAAGGAGATTCTTGAGACAACCCTTTTAGAAACTAATGTGCACAAGGACCTTGATGTCGATCGATTCCATACCATGGTAAATAATCTAACTTCTCCCCACTACTTATCCTTCTCAGAGGAAGATGATAAAGCACTCAGTCACCCCCATAATCAACCCTTTCATATCGAAGTTCTAATCCACAAGCATAGGGTCAAGCGCATTTTAATAGATGGAGGTGTTAGTTTGAACATTTGTACACTTAAGCTTGTAACAACATTGGGTTTCTCAGAACATGCTAATGATCCTAAAAGAAAAATATCTATAAAAGAATATGATGAGGAAGAAAGGTCATCAAAGGGGTTAATAGTGCTTCCTATCATAGTGGGGCCAATTAAGCGAGATGCCACTTTCCAAGTACTGGATTTACCTCTGGAATATAACATATTACTAGGGAGACCATGGATTCACGACATGGAGGTGGTCCCCTCTACATACCATCAATGTGTGAAGTTCCCACACAATGGGGTGGAGGTCTCTGTTTTGGTTGATAATACCTACTCTTGCAATGCCTTAAAACAAGAAGATAACATGGTTCCCTACAAAAAGGAAGCATCCAACGGACAAACTTCTACAAGTTCTCAGATAACATTAATGAAGAGCTTGGAAGAAAAGATAAAAAAACAAGAACATAAGCATGGGGTAATACTAGTTGGCTTCTCTACCATCCATGACTAACCTCTCCACATCCCCCAGATCCTATGGGATGTCATCTTCATCATTTCAACCCTCAAGAAGTAAAAAATTGGAGATACATGAAGGGACTGGTATGGTAAAGGCTTGCATCCTTCTCTCAGAGGAAAATTATGAAAAGGATGTTCTCACATGGCTTTATAAGGATGAAGACCAATACCAAAGGATCAAACATGTTGAAATTCTCCCGAAGAAATATGGGATCGGTTATAAACTTGCATAGAAAATGGGCTACAAAGGGAAAGGACCCCGAGGCAAAGTTAAAGGGTTGCTGGAACCCATACATGCTGATTTTCATAGTCCCATGGACAAAATAGGGTTAGGATACCGTGAAAGGGATCCCACCCTTCCGTTAGCAATATCTCTATTAATACTCATACATCAATATCTGAGGATGAGAGTGAAGAAGAAGTAGAGTTTGTCCCATTATCTTTTGAAAGGTTGCTTCACATTCAAGGTATTGGATACCAAGGATAACCTTACATCCCGCAATCATTTAGGGATCATTATAGAACTCTCTTCAAACCAAATGACTCCACATCCTTGCTATTATAGATGGATACTTAGATAATTGAAGAAGGGACAAAAAATCAATCCCAACAAGGCAGCTTATCTGTGGATGAGTACAGTCCAGAACAAGGAACAAAATCTATAGATAGACATCCAAACTAGGGTTAGCTTGTTTCCATCTCTCACATACTAGATCTCCCTCATTTCATAGATGATCGAGTGTATGACCTTGAGGAAGCTCCAAATCGACTCACCTAGACTCAGAAAAGTATGGAACATAACCCAGTACACCATAATGAGGCTCAGTAAGATGAAGATGAAAATACCCCTAATGAAAATGCAAGTGTCTCTACAACACTATCCCAATATTTGGAGATATCTAACCATATTCACATTTACTATGACTACAGGATATCGCGGGGAATAAATTAGAAGAGCAACACACTAACTGGGGGAAACTGTGGCTCCTACGCATGCTTTAGATCTACCTCGCTCTATTGAAATGAACTCTAATGAATATGAATGGGATTATTTTTGTGATGACATAGTGGATATTAAGATTGATGTCATTCATAAGTATGCTCCTCAATTTGAGCCACGATAAAGTTCTCATGCCGCTCAGACAACAACCTCTCCTCAGAATGCAACTCAAGATTCTGAAGAAGATTCTGACAAAGATTCTGAAGATAATAAGAGAACACCCCTTCCTCCTAACATAATTTGGAACTTTGGAGATGGTAACAAAGATAATCTTACGTGGCTCAGTTCCACTTCAAGGATTGAGGTTGTTCCCATAAGGACTTTCATGGAATGCACAGCTGCTCGTGAGGGGAATCAAAACACTAATGCTAGGTCAGTTGGGTCAAACCCACACAATACTAAAAATGACTCCAATACTGGTGCTAGGACGAGTCACAGTCTAGGTAGTCCTTCAGAGAGTGTCATTGTAGATCTTCTCTTACCAGTTGAGAACCTTGATCTTGATAATGCGGTGCTATCCTTGGAACCTTTTATATCTTTACCCCTTGTTCATCCTAAGCTCATTGAATGGAACCTAACCAAACCTTTAAACCTGATCTCCTCACCCAATGACCACACCTTGGATTTTTACATGAATGTCATTGAACCCCTCACCTCTTCCACTAGTGCAACAAGTGTAATTATGATAGAGGGACATCAAGTTTCTCAACCTAAAAAGGAAAAAAGAAAAAAAGAAGAGGTGTGGCGGTAAAAACCACTTCATGGCAGTGTCAGAGCCCAAAATAGTAAAAAAAAATGGCGTATCCAATGGTGAAAACCTCTCTAAGGTGTTGGAGGATGGGAAACTTGATCTCCTACCTAATCACTTTCATGAACGGTCCTCAGTATTGATAGAACCTACACAACTAGTTAATCTGGGAATAACAGAAGCACCTTAGATGATATATCTGGCACAATATTTATCTGAAGAAGAAAAAATGAATTCACTCAATTCTTCATGAGGAGGAAGATCAAATTTGCTTGGTCCTATTCAGATATTCCAGGGCTAGACACAGATTTGTTCATAGATCACTTGTCGATTTCTCTAGGAGTCAAGTCAGTCAAACAAAAGCTTAGAAAAATGCATCCCCATGCGGCACTATTAGTCAAAGATGAATTGGAAAAATTGCTGAAAGCTGAATTCATTTGGGCCATAGAATATGTCGATTGGATCTCCAACAATGTGCCTATTTCTAAGAGCGACAATTCAATTTGGGTTTGCACAAATTTCAGAGATTTGAATAAATCTTGTCCCAAGGATGATTTCCCATTGCCAAACATTGACATGATTTTGGAACTCACAGCTGGTAAGGAGATGTATTCCCTGAAGGATGGCTTTTCAAGATACAACCAGATAAGGATAGCTCCTAAAGATCAAAAGAAAATTTCTTTCACATGTGCTTGGGGCACTTTCTATTGAAATGTCATGCCTTTCGGTCTCAAGAACATGGGGGTAACATATCAAAGGGTCGTGACCACCATATTTCATGACATGATGCACAAAACTATGGAAGACTATGTGTATGACACCTTGGAAAATTCAACAAAACAAATTACTCATCTGGATGATCTAGAAAAGATTCTTGACTAAATGGAACAATTCAAGCTCAGACTAAATCCTAAAAAGTGTGCTTTCAGGGTGACCCACGATAAGCTTCTTGGGTATATTGTCTCAGCTAAGGGGATTGTGGTTGATCCTGAGAAAGTAGGAACAATCATGGAAATGCAACCACCTTAAAAAATTAGTCAAGTCAAGACTCTAGAAGGAAAGCTCCAGTCAATCAGATGGTTTATATCACAATTAGCGGACAAAGCTCTACCTTTCACGAAGACATTGCATAAAGGAGTGACATTCAAATGGGATGAAGGGTGTGAGAAAAATTTCTAACAAATCAAAGAATATTTAAAAAATCTACATGTGTTAATAGCTCCAATACCAGGAAAGCACCTTCTTCTATATATTTCAGCAATAGAAACATCACTAGGAGCCCTTGTTAGCACAACACAACGAGATAGGATGAGAAAGGGAAATATACTAAGCAGAACAATGATTTCATATGAGCATAAATACACCATCATTGAGAAGGCTTGTCTATATGTGGTATTTGCTTCTCAAAAGCTCATACACTACATGCTGGCACATTCCGTCAAATTAATTGCTAAGATTGATCCCTTGAAATACTTGTTGAACAAAGAAACTCTCACTGGACAACTAGCTAAATGAGTAATGATACTCAATGAGTTTGAAATTGAATATGTGGATAAAAAATCCATCAAAGGATAAGTTATTTTGGATCATTTGGCAGATGCTCATCTTCAAGATAATCAACCTCTGCTCGTAGAATTTCTTGATGAAGCTATCTTGCATCTCATAGAGCGCGCATGGAAGATGTTCTTTGACGGATTATTCACACAACAAGGGTCTGGTGCTGGAGTACTCTTCATTACACCACAAGGTTACAAGATCCCCAAATCATATAAGATGGTGTTCTTGTGCACAAACAACATAGTTGAGTACGAAGATCTGGCGAA
The DNA here is from genome assembly GCA_018584345.1 of Thuja plicata. Taxonomy (NCBI): domain Eukaryota; kingdom Viridiplantae; phylum Streptophyta; class Pinopsida; order Cupressales; family Cupressaceae; genus Thuja; species Thuja plicata. The sequence goes on from MU227244.1 coordinate 7,076,178, forward strand.
TGGATTAAAGATGGCCATTGAGTGGAAAATTACATAACTACATATCTATGGTGACTCTCAGCTAGTGGTCAACCAAGTCAATGACCAGTACCAAACCAAAGATGAAAAGATCATGTCATATAAAAGGATGGTTGACAATCTCAATAAATACTTTGCATTTATCACCTTTCAACAAGTTCCAAGAGCATCAAACAAGGTCACTGACACTATGGCTACCCTAGCCTCAATGCTATAATTAGAAGAACACCAATTTTTCTATGAATTCCTATTGGAAGATCTCCCCTTTCCTGCATATGACTCTCCTAAATCCCAAATTGTATGTTCGATTATGGGCACTGAACCCTCCAAATATAGCCAAATCTACTCTTATCTCTATGACCAAATTATCCCTGATGACCTATCCAAAAATGAGAAAAGAAAACTCATAAGAAATGCCTCTCGTTACTTGATAATGGCTAATGACTTGTATAGAAGAGGTCTTGACGATACTATCCCTAGGTGTATAGAGCGTGATGAGTCTGAACATGTACTAAGGAAGTCCATGAAGGTATATGTGGGCCTCACTCAAATGGTCTTTCGTTAGCTAAGAAACTCATGCAGGTAGAATACTACTAGCCCTCCCTGGAGAAAGATGCTATTCAGTTTGCCAAAACTTGCAAGAAGCGCTAAAATCTTGGTAACCTGATTCATGCTCTCGCACATGAGCTATTACCTTTTATCACCCACTGGCCATTCCAACAATGGTCCTTTGAGCTAATAGGGAAAATATATCCCTCCCCATCTGGTGGACACAAGTTCGTCATCACTACAATAAAATACTTTACAAAGTGGGTTGAAGCAGTTCCCCTCATTAAGGCAACTGGAAAACAACTATCTATGTTCATCCTAAACTATATCATCTGCAGATACGGGATACCCTCCTCTATCATCACTGACAATGAAGGATAATTAAAAAACAAATATATGGATGAATTGTGTGATAAATTCAAGATTACTCAAAGTTGGTCTTCTATTTACTATCCTCAAGGGAACGGACAGGCTGAAACCTCTAATAAGAATATATTGAAAATCGTGCATAGAATAGTAAGTAAATTAGGAAAGGATTGTCATCTTCAACTCAATCCTACCTTATGGTCTTGTAGAACTAGCATTCACACACCCACACCCACAGAGGCAACACCATTTTCCTTGGTGTATGGTGTAGAAGTTGTATTGCGCATTGAAGTAGAGATACCATCACTCCGAGTCTCCTTGCATGGACTCATAACTAATGAAGACTACCAAATTTGTAGAATCCAAGAGCTTGAGTTACTTGATGAAAGAAGAAGAGAAGCGTTCGACCACCTAAGGTTCTATAAAAAAAGAATGTCTAGAGGTTACAATAAGAAAGTAAGACATCGAGAATTCCAGGTTGGAGACCGTGTACTCAAAGAGAATCCAAAGAATCAACAACATTGTGAACAAAAAGGAAATTTTGAACTCAACTGGATGGGTCCCTTTGTGATCACTACTGCATTTGGCTCTGGGGCCTATCAACTATCAACCTAGAAGGGGAAACTTTTACTCACCCCATCAACGTGCTCCACTTGAAGAAGTTCTACAACTAGACATTTTGAGTAGTATTTGTACAGAGAAAATAATCCTGAAACTACCAAAAAGAAGCAAAAAACCAAAAACATTTGGAAAAATTCCTGAAAAAAATGATCATCCCGGTCAAAACCAGGAAAACAGGCACCTTGATGGATCAAAAGAAAAGAAAAAAGTAAAAAAAGGAGAAAACTACAAAATAAAGTAAAAAAGCAAAAAAAAATTGAAAAGAGAAAAAAGTGCCTCAGTGAAAACCTAGTAAACAACCGCCTAGTAGCAAAAATAGTGATTCTGCCAAGTGGTGAAAACCTGGCAACATGCACCACTTGTAATTAGTGCTCCATCTATCAACGCGTCGCTTGACTATTTTGACCTTGTGTATGCAGTGAAGTTGGCATCTTAAGTTTGGAATCGATCGACCTCTTGGGTCTTAGGGCCACCTCTAGGTTCTCAAATCAACATACCTTTTCAGTTTTCCTACTCATCATCATTAGCTACTTTGGTCTTCTAGCCACCGAACAGTCTGTCACTGACATCTCTGGTATTTTTCAACACCTTAATCAACCAGTGTTTCTTAACACTACCTATTTGGACACATCTGTATTTTTTAACACACTTTAGATAAAACACTCAAATACTTGGATCAATAAAAAATCAAAAGCACAATGGTGTTTCTCAATACCCACGCAGACACCTTGCATAGACTAAATGTTTGCTGAAAGATTTTCTTGAATGTTGTATGTTATCAATGAATTTCATACTATTTTCTTTGATTTTTGCATGTTGGTGTGGTCCCAATGATCCTTAGCGTTAAGTGAGTAGTGTGTATATGGTAAGAGATTCCATATTCAAGTGGAAAAGCCTCACATCCCTTGATCCTACTTCCTAGCACGCTAAGGTGAGGTTGGAACTATCTCCTTGCTTGTTAATTTGTTTGTTTACATAAGGACACACTCATGGTTATCTTGACTCTGAATACCTTAATACTCATGTATCCTTGCGATATCAACTGGAGACAATGTTCAGGTCATCTTGGTTCTTATACCTATATGCTTACGTTGTTTCCTATACTTTATCTGATGAAGGTCATACTCATATTCTTATGGTCACAGCGACACCATTAAGGGTTGTATTGACTCTGATGTCCCAAAGGCCTGATGATGAAAATAAGGACTACCAGAATTAGTGACTTGACTACTCATGTTGTGTAGGGTGCACTTCATTCCTAGGCTTGCATACTAGCATTAGAACAAAAAAACACACAAAAAAGAGCAAGAGGGGAGCTATCCCTCGGATCATCGAATCCTTTGCTGAAGTGATCAACTACATTTTATCTTCTTAAGATTATCTATCTGCAAAACAAATAGTCAATATTGGCAGAACAAGATGTTACCCATTATAATGAACATAACATCAGGGTACAACCACATCACATATGGAGCTAAGATCCTACTACACATCTTGTTATACACCAAGAACTACAAAAAGCAAAGATATGCAACGATAATACACTCAGAATTCAACAATGCCAAGTAACAACATAAGACAATAAATAGAGCACAAGGATGATATATATATATATATATATATATATATAGTCTCAGTGTATACAAAAAGGGTGCTCCAACAATCTCGAGCAAAAATGTGCATCTATGATATAGATGAATCATGTACAACCATGATGGATCTCAAAAATTAGAAAAGGATAAGACAAGAAGAGGGGGATAATCAAGTCTCACTCCCTCCCTTGGCTTCATCTCAGGCTGGAGGAGGAGAAGCATATGCTCAAGGTGGAGGGCCTTCTCTCTCAGATCTTTCCAGGTATTGAGAATATGGTATCATCTATTGTGCTACAGGAACTAAAATGCTATATGTCACCACATAGTAGGTTGCACTATTGGTTTGATGAGTGACCTCCCTCTGAAGAGTGGCATGCTTAGCTGCGAACCCCCAAGTCAATGCCTAGATCCTCTCATCTCTCTCAATAATGGTGCAGTCTCGCTCTGCGATCTATGCCTGTGCGACCGCTAGCTATGTCTATGAGGCTTTGACCCGTCCTCTCAGGGTAAGGATCATATCCTGTGGAGTTTGATCTCTCTATATTCCCTCCTCCTCCTCATCTTGTGCATCTTTGCACTGGGCAACTGTTGGATGGTTAAGAGTCACCTTATTTTGAACTTTCCAAGTTCATGTGTCTACAATGGTCAAAGCTTCACTTTGTTCACTTTTCCACCTTGTTGGTCTTTCTAAAGCCCTTGCACATTTGAGTCTGTCAAATCTAAGCTTTTGGCGTCATTGGGATCAGTTCCGGTCTATCTTAAACTGATAACATACCCTTTCAAGTCATTTTAACCTCTTCGAACTCCGGTTCAAAGTAGTTCAATAGTGGCCTAAGTCTTTTATTACTAACGATGTGTTATCGCAGGAAAGCGCACGGTTTTTTTTTCCTCTTAAGAGAGGTTGAACCCCTTTGAACTCCGGTTCAAAGTAGTTCAAAAAGGACGCCGGCGGGATCAATAATGATGTGATAACCTGACAAGACGGGCCGATTGACGTGGCATGATTTCATTTGCTGGGTCAGTACATTGAAACCAAGGAAATCACTTGCACGGGTGGAAAATATTTGGTTTGAGGGTAAATAATCATGATTGGAAAAGGTGGCAGATCCCGAAGATATATTTTGATTCGAAAGCATTTATTGCTTAGCGTCACTTGGCATTGAAGGCCCGATTAATACTCGCATGAAGGGGTATATCCCGCGCTTCAAGCGGCAAATAAAAAGAAGCTGGGTAAGTCTTTTCTCCCCATTATGCATTGCGGGATCTTGGCGCTGGAAAGGTGGTCTGGTCGAGTGCAAATCTTACAGGTAGATTTTTCGAGCTTTGCCCCTCATTTCTGGTTCTTCCTTAAAATTCAATATTTCGAACAGTGAGCTGGTAGACTTTCATCTTCTTAGGCAAATATGAAGTCTGTTATGCATTTCTTTGGAAATGTGAAGAATCTAGAATGTAGGGCTCCGGTTATAACAGACACAGATTTGTTAGGGGTTTCGGTTGACACCATAACTTCAAGACTCTCTTCTCATGTTGATGAAGAGTTTGTTGTAGAAATCTTAGCCAGTGGTCTCTTAGAAGCAACCGCATTCCCACCTTCCGCCATTTGTCCAGAGTTAGTACAAGAATGTATCAACATATATGATGTTAAATTGAAGAGTATTTTAAAGGCGGATGGTCAAACCCTAATACCTGTGAACTGCGGGACCATTGCAACAGTTTTCAAAATACCTGATGAAGTTCTTGTTAACTTCACTCCCACCCAGTCTCTGGCCCAATTTAGGGAAAATGTTGATAGAAACAGAAGCCACATAGCAAGAAGATGGACAAAAACCAATTACAAAAGAGGGTCACGGTTGCCCAAATCCCTCACTGAGGATCACATGAATCCCCTGGTACATGATTTGGTTGTCCTCCTCCACCAACTGAAAGGTTCAGAACAGGCCTTGTTCTTTGACAAATGGATGTTTCATTTTGTGGAGATCGTCCTAGAAGGAAGACAACACATAGACTGGGCCGAGATCATAGCCGTATCTCTTAGGGATCAACTCAAACAGAATCAAATGACCAAAGAAGGGTTTTATATGTCTTCATACCTAATGTATTTCTTGGCCTGCACTCAAAATCTATCTCCTATCCAGAAACTTCCTTGGAATGAAAGCTTGTTTATCTATGAGTATTGCCCATTGCTGAGAAAAGATAGAGTTTTAGAGGATTACAGGATGGTACATGATGTGTTCTGGGGGAAATTGCGCCAAGAACTAGCTGGCAAGCCGAACTAGAGGATTTCAGACAATGCTCAGAAATTGGACAAAGTATTTGGTAGCTTCTACATTCAATTTCCCCGCTTCACATATATTCGGGTAGGTGGATTCGAAGAGGAACCCTTGAAGCTGCCTAGGTACGCTTTCGATTGTTTTGTTCTGGCAGAAGTTTGC
>MU227244.1:7081805-7105239 GCA_018584345.1 Thuja plicata
TGTTTTGTTCTGGCAGAAGTTTGCAGACAGCTGTTCATTGTTATTAAAACTGCTCTCCCGGAAGACAAGTGGAACTCTTTGTTCCCAGTGAAATTAGGCCATCTAGTCTGTAACAGTATGTTGGATGTATCTATTATGGGGAGTAATTTACTGAACTTTCACGTGCCTTTTTATGAACCAAGGACAGGATTTGATAGCAAAGGTTTTGCCAGGCAGACCCTGGGGTTAAGCAAATGCCCTTCTCCAAGTTATCATCTTGAGGATCTGTGGGAAAATCTCGGTGATGAGAAAATGATTTGGGAGTGAGATTGAACCAGGCTTACTGTATCTCAGATCAAGCTATTGCAATTGAAGTTTGATATTAGAAGTATAGAAGAGGACAGTTTAGAGTTTCCGCATCCATCCGCCACCTTTTCCGAAGCAGAAGCTGTCCCAACTATTGATTGGAGCAGAAAAGAATCCAGTGATATCAGACTCTAGGCCCGCAGCATTTTTTAAGAAACTGAGAATTGGATTACGGCAAAGAAGAAAGGAATTCAACTCCTTACAAATACATGCCGTGATACTGGGTCACCTATTAAAAATGTGAAGCAAGCTCTTGCTAATGATTCTCCTTTGTTATCAAATGCAGGTGAAGTAATACTATTGAAGGAGAAGACATCCTCAGTGAAACACCCTACCGCACCGAGGTTAAGGCCAAGGACGAGGTCTGAAAAGAAGAATCAGACAGCTTCAGAAGAACTTGATTATTTGGATGATGTTGTTGATCTCAATGATGAAGACCTCTCATTCACCCCCGATCACAAAGGGAAGGTTTAGGAAGCTCTCACACACTGTCAAGACCTATCTCAGGTTACAGATACACCTGTAAAGACCCCCGATAACTAAATGGTGCCTAGTACAGTCCCACCATGGCTCACTGAATCGGTCAACAAGAGGAGAAGTTTCAATCCGCTGTCTATGCCAGTTAAAGAAATTGTTACGAGGTATGCAGCATGCACTCCGAAAGCTAAAAGAATGAAAAGAGATGCGAGGTTAACAACTGACCCATCTACAGGGAAGGTTATTGCCGAAATCGCCACAGTAAGGCCTATGGGAGAAACACGGGATCCTAGGCCTGAGGATTATGAGATAACAAAGATGGAGTTAGGCGTGCTGAACAGAGACTCCCGCGATCACATTTTCAAATTCTTCGCGGATCATATGCTCAGACAATCGCAGAAAGATGGTAGAGAGAAACGTGAATTAAAACAAATAGTCTCAACCATGGCAGAATTTCTCTCTTCATTGGCCGAAAATGCCGCTCTACCGTTAGCACAGGCCCATCAAGGATTCGATCCTAATTCGATAGAAAATCAAAGGCTGGTCAAACAGGTACAGCAGGGTAGGACCTGGACAGAGGTAATGAAGGCATGGACAGATGGTATTATAGCAGAAGGAAGTGCTTTCATAAGGGAGTTCGTGAACACCTGTGTAGACGGCAAAATACTCCTGGGGGAAATTCAGACTTTGGTCCCAATATGGGAAAGCGAGGCAGGAAATTATGCAGAGGTTGTGAATCGAGTACAGAAAATTGAAGATTATGGAGTAAAACAGTTTTTGGCTGAGAATCCCATGAAGTTAGTTGACCTGTGTATGCTATTCATCTTAAAGAAAAACTTCGGCTGGAAGAACACATTGTTCGAAGCAGCCATTTCTCAGATGCGAATCATGGAAAAAGAAGTGAAGGAAATCCACTCTGACACCTTGAAGGACATCAAAATAGTAAATCCCTCAGGCATCTTACAACTGGAAGATGGAGAGCAGGGTGTTGACGCGATAGTTAAGTCCTTCGTTGATGAAATGAATGCTTTTAAAGAGAGTGAAGCTCCAATGGTTCATGACCTCACTAGAACCGCTAACATTGAGGCTATGCTGATCTTGAACCAGGGACAACTACCGAAATAGGCGGAGAAAATCTAGAAAATGCGCTGGGAGAAGAACGCGACACACGCCAAGTTGATCGCGTTAAAGAATCTGCACGCCCCGCCTACTCAGGAGCTGCTCCGTGTCTCTCGGTCGTGGAAGCTGGTAAAGGTGGCCACATCAGCGGATGCACAGGAAAACTGAATCGGATTCAGTTTTGTTTTCTTAATTTATCTTGCTTTAAATCTTTTCTGAGAACTTGGTTGTAACTGGTAACTGTTTCTTGCTTTGATTGTGTCTGAGAAGCCGGGTTTTTTGGGAGGATTTCTCGGACTGTTAAACTATTTAAGCTGGAGCTTAAGACTTTGCAAAGGGTTAGAATAGAATAGAATAGAGGGAAAAAGATAGAATTTAGACATTAGCATAAGTTCTTTCCTATTTTACAATAGTTTAAATGACCGATAATGTATGGACTTTGAGAAAGTCATACCTGAATGCTCGTGCATGAATTTCTTTTGATCTTTGAATCAGATGATGAAATATATATGTTCTACTTTGAGAGAGTTATATGTTGAGCTTATGCATGCGTGATTTCATTTCAGTCATTTATTTTAGATTTCTGAACTCCAGTTTGCTGTAGATGAGTAGCTATTTATTTTGAATTTCTTGATCAGTCAGTTAGTTTAAATTTCCTCTGCAAAGTAGTTTCCCATTTCTTGTTTAGTTTTGCAAGTTTCCTTTGCTTTACCTCATCTGTCCAAGAACAGTTGAGAGATATTTTCCTGCTTTTTAGTTAAAAGCTTATATGTTAGATTGCAATATCCATTCATTGAAAATCTTTGAAAGGGAGTTGTACCTTTGTAAAATTTAGAGGGAAGCAAAGCAAATGCTTACCCAACTGTTGTTTAATGATTTGTTTCCAAGGGCATAGAGTTAGAAGATAAATATCAAGGTTTAAGGAGAACAAATCTGTTAGCCAACAGGAACCTATCGAGCTGCCTCATAGAGACTAAGATCTGGTTGTGCATCTCTCATCTCCTCATCTACGACATGTGTAGTGATATCTCAATGCCAACTAAACCAAGGGTGCCTCCCTCTTCACGTTGTCGCTGTTGACCAGCTATAGGTGCCTTACTAGAGCTCGCCTTTGGGTCACCAACTATTCTAGTAGGGATTGGACCCCTCTATGGTACTCTATTTGGACCCCTCTATCCACCTGCCCTCTAAGCTACATCTCCCTCCTCAATCTGAGGTTCTCTCTCTATCGGATCTATGAATCTAGGGAAGAGATGTCGTGCAAAATGATCCCTGTACTAGGGTGTAACCACCGCATCTGTAATAGCCTCCAAGTAATCCCAGGATGGCCTATGTAACCCTATCAAATCCTGTACACAGTGAGTCAGAGATAGTCTCGGAGACCACCCTTGGTGCTCCTCATTGATAAAACAAGCATAAACTATGCACTCTTATGGTACACTCTACGGATGACCATACTACCAAATACTCGACCAACTACAAAGCACTCGACAATGCTAGAATTCCTCCCCATCAAAGGATGATAAATGCAAGCATCTCTCCTCTGACCCCTCCAGTCAGTCCAGGCCTTTGTCTCTATGTAGGGCCTCCAAACAACCAAGCTGAGATCATCTAATCTGGTATTAGCAACACCATTTTCGCTTAGAAAAGGCTTCTAGAATTTCAAACTTGGAGGGTGAAAATGATTTGAAAATTACCCCTCCAGGCCTTATATAGGTTTTGATCTAATTTTAAAAAGTGCTCTAATGGACGTGAAAATTGCACCCTTGGCTAATTGGATGGCTCTGAATCCATTTTCAGGACCAAAATTGAAATCTGATGACATTTTGCTACTAAAAATGTAGATTAACCTATTTTCTCAAATGCAAATGATCGCTGACGCTTTCCTCATAGGATTCTTCTTTGAGATTAATCCTAATTGACTCTATTAAGAACTTCCCACTTTAATCCAAAAAGTCAACCTTAGTCAACTCTTGGTCAAATTTGGTTAATTGAGTCTCAAATCAGGCTCGTATCTCATTTCCTTAATGCTTATTCGATCTCTCGGGCTTGTCTCTATCGCCTCCTTTCAAAATCTCTCTCGAGGGGGTAGTACCATTATATCAACAATTTGATTCACATCGACAAGTTCAATCTCTAGGGGCATGAGGCCCTGACCTAAATAAGGGTCAATCAAGTGATTTTCATCACCGTACCTCAAGCAATCTAAATTCGTAGGGGAAATCAAGTTCATCGCACCATATTAATCTGATAACCTCTCTCAATCAGGTAATTGGCTTCATCAGGATCCATATCATGTTGATTATCCTAAGCAATCAATCAAATGACAATCAGTCTCATCACACCATATCAAGTTGATTCGTCATTCAAACTAATTCGAAATAGAGAAATCTGCTTGGAGGATGGACATTCAATTTCATAACTTCACATCAAGCTGAATGCTTGAACTCTTCTATCAGTCTTCACTCAATCAAGCCCAGAGCTGATGTTCTCAGGTCCCTCTATCAGTATTCACTTAATCAAGTCTACAACTGATATTTTTGGATCTCCTTATCAATCTTCATGCAATCAAGCCCAGAGTTGATATCTTCAAAATTCAATCGATCTTCATTCAATCCAGTTTGGAATTGGTTTTGATTGGTGGGATAGTTTCGTCACTTCATATCAAGTTATTTCCTAATCCAGACAAACATCAAATGTTCTTTGAATCAATGTGCTTCTCGCACATCAATTCAAAGAGGGAAAAATGTAATCACCTAAATTTGGTCTAGCAAACCTATAGCCCCTATTTCTGATTAATTGGTCTTAATAAATTATAAATCAAAGACATTCATAAGATAAACCCTAATTATGAGAGCACTTAATCAAATTTGCTTACATAATTTTAATCTTGACTTGTTGAATCAAATCATCAATCCTAAAGCCTAAAACACTAAAATTGCATAAAATATTGGGATACATAAAAAAGTCCTAAAGTCCGTTTTTAAATAAAAAATAACCCATTCACACATGGGTGAGCACATGAAAATCAAAATAAAAGAAATAAAATGGAAAATACCAATTTTGTCTTATTCTCCACAAGGTTGACCAACCAAATCACTTGGATCAAGCTCACATGGATTGAGGGAAGTTGCATCTCCATCGTTGCTCATTTCCTTTTGCCTCTTAATGTCAACAGTTCACCTCTTGGAATTTCCTATAAAAATGATAGCTCCCTTTGCTCATGGCTAGAGATAACAAGAATATTTGGAGAGTACAGTTATAATGTTACTTTCATTCTAGGGTTTTATTGTGCACTCATAGCTCTTGCTCTTATACTAGTTTCCTTGCATATGCATTTGTAGTTTTATTTCTTAGTTTTAATGGCATCTTAGCTTTCTTTCATAGATTAATGGTAGATGCATTGCTCATGTTCTTAGTAGTTTGCACCTGCATTTTAGCTTCATTCTGCATGGTTACTATGTATTTAGCTTGATAGTTCATGCATTTCATTTTCAAAGTTCTTAAGATTAAAGTATGCAAGTACATGCATCTTGCCCATTCTTGCATTGAATATTCCATTTTGGGGTAGTCAAGTCACCGATTCTCCATGTCCGTTCTGATGGGTACTCATGAGAATCACGCTCACTTCAACTAGGAAGCAATAGGCTGATTTCAAGGGTGTTTATGTAATATTTTGATTCTTATTTTGATGCTAACCCATTTTGATGTAATGGTTTACTAAAGTGTTTGGTTGCATATTTGATCACACATTTTAGCACACACACAAATAGATGGTTGAGATTCATTTGAAATGGATGGTTAGGATTTCATATGATAGATGAGGTGGATGCTAAGTGGCAAAGGTCTTTGATCATGCAAGATGAGGCATTTCTCACACATGTGTGAGCACCCTTGAGGAATTGGATTGACAAGTGGAGGAGATACATTTAAGGGGATTTATTTCCCACACATGTGTGAGAAATGTGGAGAAGTGGGAAAAGGAATTCACACCAAATACATGAATGTGTAGGTGTAGAGTGGCTCAAGGTGGCCACACATGTGTGTACAAGGTGGCTATTTATGTGAGGATAAATAGGCATGGACAATTAAAAATTGAAAATTATGCTTACATGTGTAAATGAAAGATAATGGGTGTAGGAATTGAGGTATTATGTAAATTTACCAAGGATAAATCCATGGGTAGGATTTTATGAAAAGTGGAGGGGGTTAGGCTATAGGTTATTTTAATTAATAGGAAATAATTAGACCTTACGATAGTGGGATATGATATATCCAATTGTACAATATAAAAAGATGATTACATAAAAGGGCTAATTTTTCCAATTCACATGACACATTGGAATACAAAATCACCTCAAAGTAAAAATGATTAACACCTCTTGAAAGATTCTAGTACAATATCTATGCTTAAGGGGTTTTATTCCTTTGTTGCTTAGAATTGAGAAAGGGAGGGATGATATTGATATGTAAGAGACTAAATAAGAATAAATATGATATAATGCAACTAAAAAGTTGATGAAATAATGCAAATTCTACAAAGATATAAAGCTCGTCGAGGCAACTGTGAAGCGATTCCTGAAGAGTGAAAAGGAGAAGAAGTGGTTGGTGAAGCTAAGAAATACGTATTACGCCCCAAATGACATGAAGAAGGTGTGGAGATATGTTTTGGTTGCTATTATGTAATATATTACCCTTGATGGTAGATATATCAGGGCTTAAGGCTACCATTTTGTTTTGCTTAACCACTTTTGTCATAAAGAAAGAGCCAGTTTTCCCTATTATTTTCTATGCTCTATGAAGTCTACTATAATAGGCTAGGGAGAACCCATAGGGGAATCATGATATTCATGAAGGGATGATGGTCCTCATTTTTTACCATATGTAAGTGTAATGTCCCCACTCTGGATGGCTGGGGAATTCAAGACAATTTCCTTCCTTCGCTTCTTACTTGGTCAAATAGTTGGAATGGAAGATTGAACAAGGTTATTTTACGAATGATTATTTGTTATCTCATTTATATAAATGGCGGGTTTTAATTCCCCTAATTCATCTTTACGGGGATGCAAAATATATTCAACCTTATTCTCTTTGATGTTATTGTAAACATAATATATGTTTATAAGTATTAAAACTTATGCGATTATCCTTTGATGATGATATGGAGATGTTGGTCTTTATATTTAATTTCTGAATATCGATTGGACCTTTTATTGGCTAGGGGTTCCCTCCATTGAATCCAGTGCAATGGTTGAAGATGTAATGACCTGATATTGATTCATGTTCGTTGTCCTCACTCCTAAGTGTTATTCGCTTATTGTTGATCTGAATATCCTTGAGATCAAGATTTAATATATTCCTGCATGGGATATTGTTGGTGGAGTTGCTGACGGTATCATGTGTGGTTGATTATGATTTATAATACTTTTATTATGCATCCAAGCCTAATACGATTGTTGCTCAATTTGAGCGATCCCCAAATGGATATGAAATAGCGCTGAGCCAAATAGCAAAATCGAATATCCCTCCATCAAATTGACATTGAGATCTCTTTATATCTTGTTCTTAAGAATTGAATGGGTGTTACTTATTATCACACCCTTTTGTTATTGTACTTGTTGTAGGCAATATACTATTGCATTCGGTTGTGAACGAATAGTGAATTAGTTTTATACGAATGAACCAATCATAAATTAATTTTTTTTTCTTATTCAACTATTTGTAAAGTTTAAATTTTTATTTACCAATTAAATATATTCTATAAATTACTTATTTCAATTATGATTGGTTCAATTGATTTGGTGTTATATGACCCCTTTTTTCGGAGGTTTCCATATAATAATTTTATTATAGAGTATTATGTCCAACATTTGAACAAAATAAATGTCATTTGTTTGAAAATGGTTTATAAAAATGAAAATTTAAAGCTATAATATAGTTTGATATAAAGAATTCAAATAAATTATTAGATTTCAAATTTTATGCTACATTAATAATTTGACAAAAAATAAAAATTGAAACTATGTTAAATGTGAAAAATTTTAATAACATCGAATATGTTGATTAGATAGATATAATTAAATTTAGATTATATAAATAACATAATTTAAATTTGTAGATATTTTTTATTAATATTAGTAATTGTAAGTAAATTAATGACAGTACATAACTTTTAAAATATAAAAATAATAAAATAATTTAAGAAACACCAATTTTGCACTAATTTTATAGAAAAGTGTGTATAAATAAAATACTTATAATAATTAAATTATTTACTTAAAATTCTTTTATAATTTCAATTTATTTTTAAATATATATTAACTATATATTTAAAATTAAATACCACAATATTTAAAACATTTTGAATATCCTGTATTATATATTTATTATTTAATTCACTTGCATTAAATAATTTATATTATTTAAACACCTTTCATTGTATATTTTAAAAAAAATCATAAATTATAAAATAAGTTGGCCTATTGTTTTACTGCCCAAACTGCTTCATATGCGGCCTACTCAACGTGGACATTATGGAGTGGATTGTTAGCTGGAGACAGTTAATCAAAACATTTCAATTTCCATTCCACACTATTTTTAATCCCTTTTTTATTCCAGTCCAAATCGATTTCCATTTTATGAAAATATCATAATATAATCATTAGTTGTATTCTTCATTTTATTTGACAAAAGAATCTATTGGTTCTAACATCTTTTCTCATTGACTATATCTAATTTTCCATCAAAATGTATTTCAATTAAATCCAAACTATTAAGAATTGCTAAAAGAATCTAATGGTTTTAACATCTTTTCACATTGCCTGTATCTAATTTTCCATCAACATTCATTTCACTTAAATCCAAACTATTAAGAATTGATAAAAGAATCTAATGATTATAACATCTTTTCACATTGATTGCATCTATAGTGAAGAATTTGTATCTGATCACTGAAATCCATACATATTATTATATTATAAATTGGCCTGCCTTCTGCATTGTATCAACTTCAATCAGTTGAAAATTAAACTTGTGTAAACTGTTAAAGCAACATATTTTCTTGGATTTTTCACTTATTAATTTTTATTAATTTCAACTTAATGTTATGCTAATTGTTAAACCTCATTTGGCACGGAGAAATATGAGGAAAGTCATTTTTGAATTTATTTTTTGTACTTATAAATATATGGATTTCAGAGATTTTGTAGTTTGAATAATTTCATATGTGTTGTAAAAACCAAAAGTTTTTGCAAGAACTGGTAAAAAAAATGAAGATGGCATCCTGAATAGTGTGATTTCTGGCAAATGGGTATGTCATGATTGGTCTTCTGCATCCATGCCAGACTTAGTTCTTTTCTTTAATAACTTTATATTTGGAAGAAAATCACTAAAATTTTATGATGAAAGCTATATAGGAAACAATATTCAGAAGGCATAATGTGTCTTTTTTAAGAATGTAAAGGCTTCAATTCAAGTTATGGCTCGACCAACTACATAGTTTAGATAAATTAAGTCTGTAAGAACACTAGTGTGCTCCTTTTGAAGTTTTGATGTTTGAAGGAGACATTTGTGTTCACTTATTCTTATGATTGACAGAAAACAGTTGTAGAGATAGTAGAGGTTCTTATTATAGAGGAATATTTGTGCCTAGAGCATATTTATGAGTTTCTCTTTATTAGGATTTTACTTGATGCAAAAATATTCATGCAATCAATCTAAAGACAGTCTTCCAAAATCTTATGTATAGACAGGTGTAAGATGATGAAGAGAAGAATAAAGGAGAGATGGGTCCCTTATAAAATTGGAAAGCTTCCATAAATAGGTACATCTTTGAAAACATATTAGTTTAGGTTTAGGAAAGAGTTAATTGTTGGACAAGAAAATTTATAAAATGTCACCAAACACTCTACTTATGTGGTTTGCTGTCTTTCCAAAACACTAATATAAATATATTAATAGAACAATACATATCAATCAACATAAATGATTGTACTTATCTACACTTATAAGACCTATTCTTATTGTTGACAAAAATAGTTGTAAAGATGGTAGAAGCTCTTAGGGCAGGTCCCCATGCTACATATCTTATTTTGGTTAGAGTGCTCAACTTTTTTAGGAATTGTTTATGGAGCTGGTGGCCCCATTATTTTTAAACAAACATCTTAAATTATATTAATACTATGAATAATTATTTCTGAACTTAAAATTATATAAAAAAAAAATAGAAATAAGATATTTAAAAAAGAGGAAAAAATTTGGTGGAGCCATGTGACATTTTTGCTAAAAAACTATTAATTAAAATATATATAATATTTATAATAAAATTAAAATTAAATTTATATATATAATTATAACTAATTACGGCAAATGCAGGCCACTACGTGGCACTTGTTACTAATCGTTCTCATCTCCAAATAAGGTAATGGATCGATGTTACAGTTAGTCACTATTATCCATGATATTGATTATTTATCACTATGATATTGACTATTTATCGCTATACTACTGAATAATAACTCATTGACTTGCTTATGACCCCATGCCTTGTAAAAATCACTATTTTTGTTTTTTCTCAATCCAATCACTGATCTTCATATCGATTATTATTATTATTATTAATATCGATACCTTAACCAAAATGATTGTTGAACTTAATAAATATCTTCCACATATTAGTAGTCTTCGCATAACCATCTCCTTACTAATCGCGAAGTCATGATTGGACAAATATTATTGTTTCTAATGTTTTCCATAAAATATCTTTCATCATAGTTGTTTTATTAAAGTCGACTATAACTTAATAAGGTCTGAGTTGTGGTGGAAGTCGGCATGCATTCCCAATAGTCATAGACTTAGGGCCCGTTTGGGTACTGGAATACTATATCTTGGATATGGTCAATTCAAGAAGATGTTGCATATTCAGGAAGATGCTTATCCTCAAAATGAAATCTGGAATATGGTCTGACCCATTTGGTTCGCCCGGAAGATGAATGAGAAGATGCATAAGGAATTTTAATTCTTTATTTTTTAATTTCTTTGAATATGGTGTGTATATATGTGTGTGTATATACACACATGCACACACACATGTGTATATATATATATGTGTGTGTGTGTGTGTGTATATACATGTGTATATATATACACATATACACACATACACATGTGTGTGTGTATACACACATACACACATTTGTGTACATATACACTCATACACATGTGTGTGTATATACACATATAAGTGTGTATCCATGTATACACATATACACACATGTGTATATATACACACATATACATACATGTGTGTATACACATATATACACATTTATGTATATATACACACATATACACATGTGTGTATATATACACACATACATGTGTGTATATATACACATATATACACACCATACATATACACATACAAGTGTGTATCCATGTATACACATATACACACATGTGTATATATATACACATACACACATTTGTGTATATATACACACATGTATATATACATACATATACACACACCATATATGTGTATATATAGACATATACACACATATACACATAATACATGTGTGTATATATACACACATATACACACATATGTGTATATACACACATACATGTATGTATATATACACACATGTGTATATACACACATGTGTATATATACACACATGTGTATATACACACATGTGTATATACACACATGTCTATATATACATACTTATAGCAATATAATATACATCTTTATAGTCACGGATCCCACAAAATATTAAATTTGCTTTTGTAAAAATTGGAATTGGAATTTGATATTCCAATTCCACCTATTTAGGTGGAAGATGATATTCCCATTTTGGGAGCAAAATGAGAATTTCGGAATTCCAATTCCATTTTTTTCCAAGGACCCAAACATGGAATTTGGCATTATCCAGAATTAGATAATGCCAATTCCGGTCCAATTCCTGCTGCCAAACGGGCCAGTGTCGAACATTATTCACATTTATATCAATGTCCAATATTAACTACGCTATGCTATTGTTGATATGGTTATAATATAAGTTGCTCATTTTCCTTTATAGAATATCTCGATAATATTATTATTCATTTATATTATGATTATAGTATTTATTTATATTTTATTATTATTTGCTTATTTATCATTTATTTATTGAATCATTATTTATTATTTATAATAATAATTATTTATTATATAATTGTATAACTGATGTTATTTAATTATATATCATATTATGATATATTATATAATAATATATATCATATTATTATATTCGTAATAGATTTGTTTTTTTTTTGGTCGGTAATATTGAGTACATTTATTAATATTAAAAGAGGCTACATATTTACTTTCATCAGCTATCGGTAACTATCCCCATTACAATAAGATATTCCAAAAGCCCATCCCATCAAAACATTACAAAAAGTTTTACATTTGCCATATTAAACCATCAAAATCACCATCAGCGCTCGTGATCTTTCTTGCATCATTTTCACTGCATCTGTTGGCATGGGATCTGCATGAACAGTTTAAAACATGAGTTTGCCAACCTTTCAAAGCTCACTTTTTTTCGGAAGTATGTTTTGGCCTTTCAATAAGACATTTGACGCTTCTTACAGCTTGATCATTCTTCATTGCCGTAACCCTAGATTCAAAAGCTTCCGATTTCATAAAAAAAACCATGCCCAAAAATGATCGTCGCCTGATTGGGGATTTAAAGGTTTTCCCGTTGCTCCATCACCCACCCTTTACCATGCTGAGACCTATTTTTCTTTGGGAATTGAGTGGGCACCAGTGGTCATTGATTGTGGAAGTTGTAGTTGCTAATCTTCATTTTCAGCTTATCCCAAGCTGTTCGTCTGTCTTGCAGATACTTCTCTTTGTCTACACCCTCTGGCCAGAGTAGAAAAGGTCGAATGCCCTTTGAAACCCCTTCTTCCTCATCTTCAAAACATTCACTAAAATCAAAGGCCCATCATGGGTGTGCCCATTCAAGCAATATGTCAATGTTTGGGATAAGGTCTGCATAAAACAACGACACCATTACGTTCCTTTCCACATCTTCATGTTCCCCTAATTCCAATCCCCACGCCATAAGCATTGCAACAATGTCCACCTGTAGCTTCCAATGGTCCGCATTCTCATGGAAAAATGACCCTAAAGTTTCTTGAAAGGCCTCGACAATTTCCTTCGTCGGGCATTTTATCATGAGTTTTACCCTATGATCATCCATAGGGCCTAAAATTGTTTTTTGTTGCCGCTTTGTTGGAAAAGTGAAAAGTGGCTCCATCCTAGTGTTTCCTTCCCTTTCTTCACACAGAACAAGCCGTCTGGTTCTCACTATGTAGAAAAATATGCTCGGTCGCGGTGCTTTAAATAAAGAGCTGCTTCGCGATTAAAGAGGGAATGTCCTTTCGCACACTTGCTATCACAATGGTGGCATCAGTTAATATTCTCTACCATCAACCCAAACTCAGTTTTATGACAATCATTATCTTGCCTTTGGATGACGCCATTCATCTATGCGGAGCAATTGGCTTTTGAGCGGCTGCGCTGATTAACACTTTCTAAAATTTCCAAGACATAACCTTTGGAATTTTCATCCTTTTCATATAATATTAATGATTTAAAGGGGGAGTTAGTTCAAACCATAGTTTATCTATCTCTGTCATATTTGTTGCCCATTTAGAGAGCTCATCAGCTTCTGAATTTCCTTCTCTCCTAATATGAGTGATTTTGAAATCTTCAAAAATTTCAAGTCTTTCTATTATTGAGTCTGTGAATTTTTCCAGATGCCATGCATTTATGGAAAGTTTGGAGATGGATTGCACAACTAGTAGAGAGTCCCCTTCTAGGTGTAGTTTCTTGACCCCTAACTATTGTGCCATGTGGACAGCCAGTAATGCAGCTTGACACTCTGACATATTGTTCGTTCCATCTTTACATCGTTTATTTGCCTTCCCCAAGGTCGCACCATCAACATTCCTAAAAATCACACCAATGCCACTCAAACCTAGATTATTTTTAGCTGCCCCATCAAATTTTTCTTTTACCCATCCTTCCTCCAGGGGCTGCCACTTTATGTTCTCCCCCCTATTTTCTTTTTTGTTTTTATCACTAATGTTCCAGCCAGAGAGTTAAATCTTATTCTGGGCCAATTCCTTTGAATAATTCTGTCATCTTGTGTAAAGGGGATCTTCAAAAATTGCCTTCTCATTGCAGAAGTGCTTACCACCTCCTCTATAGCATGTTGAAGTCTATTTAGAAACCTCTATTGTGGTTCCTTTTCACCTCTAAAAACCCTCTAATTTCTTTCTTTCCATAGCTCCCATACAACCAATGATGGGATTATCTTCCATATGTTAGAGAGAGTTGTTTTACTTTTCGTCCTGATCCAACCTGCAAAAACCTCAAAAATATTGTTAGCACGTGGTCCAAGCCATCTTAGCTTGTTTTGAACAAAATTCTAGCAATTAAATACATATTCACATTGTAGCAACAAGTGATCTACAAATTCTTCATTTTTTTCACAAAGTTCACATCTAGTTGGTCCATTTAGACCCATTTTTTTTCCTTCTTTCACCAGTCAAGATGCGCCCCTTGCATACCAACCACGCAAAAACACCTACTTTTGGTAGGATATCTTTGCTCCAACATAGATCTTTGGATGGGAAAGGTTGTTCTGTCATATTTTCTAGCAATTTGTAGCCTATTTTAACTGAATAATCCCCTGAGAGAGTTCCACACCATCTTATTCTATCATTATCCGATGTTATCGCTACCTCCCTTGCTCTTAAGATTTCTCTCATTTTGTCCTTTTCCAAGGCTGGTATGTTCTCCATTTCCAGGCTCTTCCAGCCCCACTTTCCCCCTTCATTTGTGATTTTATACTCCACATAATCCCTAATTCTTCTGCCCCAATGTGTTTGAAGGTGGTTCTTTGAAAAGTTCAAATTATCTTGCTCCTCTTGTAGAGCCTTATGTCCCTCCCAGGAATCTTCCCAAAAGAGGGTTGTATTCCCATCTTTAACTTGCCATGTGATGTGTTCTATGATGATTGGTCTGCATGCCATCATAAAGTTCCATATTGCAGAACCCTGAGGGGGGTTCCTTATTGTCAAAATCCATGAACTCTCTGCCGAGTCTAGATACTTCGCTCGAAGGGCTCTTGCCCAGAAGAAATTATTGTTCCTATACATGCTCCACACAAGCTTTGCCCCAAGAGCTTTGTTCATAATTTTCCAATTACGAATACCTGTCCCACCATGATCCTTTGGCTTGCAAATCTTCTCCCACGCCACCAGAGGAATTTTATCTTCTTCCTTGGCTCCACACCAGAAAAACCTTCGCATCTTTGTGCTCAGTATCTTCACAAATTTTTTTGGGATGTCCATGCACATCATTGAGTAAACTGGCATTGCTGAAATTACTGTCTGAAGCATTAAAATTCTGCCAGCGGAGGACAGCCACTTGCCCTTCCATCCTTCCATCTTTTTAAGACACTTCTCCGATAGTTCCCTCCATAAGTCTGCCTTATTTGTACCACTGAAAAGAGGAATGCCTAAATATCTTCCTGGGAGGAGGCTGACCCTCATCCCTAGAATGTTGCTAATCCTAGTCTGTAGCTGCCTTGGGGTGTTGAAGAAAAAAATTTCAGATTGCCGCCAGTTTATTAGTTGCCCGGAGGCTTTCCCATACAAGTCCAAGGTTTCCTTCATAACTCTTTCTTCCTGTTCCGTAGCTGTCCCCCCTAGGAAGGTATCATCTACAAATTGAATGTGCGAGAGGGCTTCTACTCCATTAGCAATTTGAATACCTTTCCACATTCCATTTTCTTTTTTCTCCTTTATTAGCCTTCCAAGAACTTCAGCTAAAATAATAAAGAGAAAAGGGGAAAGGGGGTCCCCCTGTCTTATGCCTTTATCTTGTGCAAAAAAACCTTGAGGGCTTCCATTGATCAAAACAGAGAATCTAGGTGTCTCAATACAGCTCTTCACCCATCTTATCCATTCTTGTCCAAAGCCAAATCTATTCATTACTTCTAATAAGAAGTTTCTATCCACCTCATCATAAGCTTTTTTCATATCTAGCTTCACCATCATACTCTGACATTTTGAAGATCTGATAGAGTGAATTGCCTCATGTGCAATCACCACCCCTTCAAAAATAGATCTTCCTGGGGAGAAACCACTTTGCTCCTCCAAGATAACTGAATTTAGGACTGTCTTAAGTCTGTTTGCTATGACTTTGGAAATTACTTTATAAATTGTGTTTCAAAGGGCAATTGGTCTAAAGTCTTCAAAGTTCTCCTATGGTTCCCGCTTCGGAATCAAAGCTAGAAAAGTAGTAATTAGGTCCTTTAAGATGAAGCCTCCCTCTCGTAATTCTTCCACAACTTCCCAGATATCCTTTCCAAAAATATGCCACAATTTCTGAAAAAGCATTGCGGGAAATCCATCAGGTCCTAGAGCTTTGTCTCCACCCATTCCCATCAAAGCCTTCTTCACTTCCTCTATGGAGACCGGGGCTACTAAATGTCTGTTTTGGTCTTCAGAAACTAAAGTTGGGATGACCTCTAACAACCTTTCATACAAATGGTTATCTCTACTATTTGGTTGTTTCTTCTTTGAAAAGAAAGCCACAACCTCTTCATTAATCAGGTCCTTCTCCTAATCTCCACACCATGCTCATTTTGGATACTGAAAATCTTATTATAAGCTCTTCGCTGTTTTAGTGAGTTGTGAAAAAAATTTGTGTTAAGGTCACCCTCCTTCAGCCATGTCTCCCTTGAATTTTGTTTCCAGAAGATTTCTTCCTTCTTTAATAAATCACCTAAGTCCTGTTGTAGTCTTTTTTCCTCTTTAAAGTCAACATCCTCCATTCCATTTTCAATCACTTTAAGGCTTAAAGATGTGAGTTTTGCTTCCACCTTATATTTTTCAGTAAAGATATTTTTGAAATGTGTTTGATTCCATATTTTTAACTTGTCCTTGAGGAATTGCAATCTTTTGAAAAAAATAAAAGCTTTATTACATGGTCTACTTGGAGCTTGTGACCACCATTCTTCAATAAGGCTGCTAAAACCTTTCGAAGTGAACCACATTGCTTCAAATTTTAATGGGCACCGATCAGGGGTGTCTTCATGCTGAATTTGTAGGCTGATGGGAAAGTGATCCGACCCTTGAAAGGGCAGGATTTCTGCATCACATGACCAATTTGTGTCCGCCCAATTACCCCCTATAAAGAATCTGTCTAGCTTCTCAGCTGTGTTTAGGAATCCTTCCCATCTATTTGTCCAAGTAAACTCCCCCTTTTTGAAGGGTATTTCCAACAAACCATAGTCCGTTACAAAGGTGCTGAAATCTCTTTGGTTTTCACTGCTCCACCCTTTCCCACCTTTCTTATCCGTAGGTGTTAGGATAGCATTGAAATCTCCTCCAAGTGCTACCACTTCATTGTCCAGATTCTCCATAAGTGTTGTAAGTGTTTCCCATACTTGTTTCTTTTGTGCTCTGTTATTTGGGCCATAGATATTAAGAAAGGAAATATTGCAGTGGAGATGTTTTATGTGAACTCTCACCCATTGCCAATGCTGGTCCTATTGTAGTACTGTTACATCCACTGATCCTTCCTTCCAGAGAATCCCCAATCCTCCAAATGCACCTTGTGCCCCAACTAGAGCACATTTCCATTTTCTGAACTTCCTTTTAAAAAGCTCATAATCCTCCTCTTTGATTTTGGTTTCTTGCAATAGCACTAAATCTGGTTTCGTTTGATCAAGACATCGCTTTATCAAATGAATCTTGTCAGGGGCATTGCAGCCCCTGACATTCCATGATAGGGTTTTCATGGCTCCTAGGAAATGTCATTATAGCCATTTCCTAATCTCAATTTGGACTGGTTAGCAGCATCCCCTGCAATTTTTAGCTTCTCTCTAGTAGATTTAGCACCTCTTTTCCCTTTAGGGCCAGTATTTGGTTTTTTCCGGGTAGATTTCGTTTGTTTAATAGATCTCTTGTCTAAAATTCTGGTGGATTCAAAGAGGCCTAAGTTGTTTATATCATTTTCCCCTAAGCTTTCTTTAGATTATGAGTCCCATTCTACGAAAGTTTCCTCATTGGCTTTTTCCTCTTCCATAGAAAGACTTAGATTTCTGATAGGGGAAATTTCCATGTCCATGTCCAATCTCTGTTTAGTCTCTATGTTGATGCTATGTTCTGGAGCATCCTGGTGCTGATCATCATTCCTTTCTGCATTAATGACCTTTTTTTCCCCCATCCAGGTATTCTGATTCTCACCGGTGTCTTGGATGATCATAGCACTATCATCATTCTTTCCTGTAGCATTGTCTGCCAATCTGTCTAGGTTTTCATTCTGAAAGCATGACGCTCTAATTTCTGGGGAGGGTGGTCTTTTTTCCTTTTCCATATTCCCCATTAATTATGAGATAGGTGTGCTCTTGACTACTTGGGTTGAAAAGCATGTTACGAATTTGTTTGCAATTCCTTTGTCCTTTGTGCATGTTTCCTCTAGCACCCGTCTGACTTGTTTTCTACAAAGGGGTGAGTCATTTACTACTCGTGTAATAAATTGGTCAGCTATTTCTTGCTTTGTAATTTCTTGATTGAGAGTTCTTCTTTCTAGTTCATCCATGAGTAGATCATCTATTGTTCCTTTATCTTTCCTAGGGGGTTCAGGCTCCTACTGCACCTTTTTGTTGGCTTCGATCTCCTCTTTCTATAAGGCGATGTTTTGCTCCCATACACCATTTTCTATACTAAGGGTTATTTTATCTGGGATTGGTGAGTGTTCCTGTATGTTAATCAAAATCCGAGGATGAATCGAAGCATCCATTTCATTTATTACTTCCTCCATTCTGATATAGGTTCCTATACCATTTCTTATTCTTCTAAGTGTGTCCTCACCCCAATACTCCACTGGGAGGTTGTGCAGACTCACCCATGCTGGGTATTCATTCATTTTTTCACTTTGTGGGTTAAAGTTTGCTTCCCAGTTTTTTAGATAAATGCCTATTCCTTTGACCATATAAGGACCATTGTTCAGCATCCACTCCTTATCCTCTTTTGTAGCACATATTCCTAAATAGAAGCCATTGGAGAGGGTTTTGAGCCTACAATCTTTCCCCCCATATTTCTCTGCTCCATGCTCTAATTTTTGTTACAGACGGCCACTGACCTAACCACTTAAAGAAAAAGGCCTTCCCTTTCAATGACACACTTGATTCTTTCCATTGTGCATCTAAATTTTTTAGGTTTGAGACTATCTCATACCTGATGTTTTCCATAGCTGGCATGTTTTGATCTTTGGCGTTCTGTGCTGCACTCTTAGTAAGTGGGTCTCGCGGTCTGAAAAACTTGTGCACGATTTGTCAAAAGTCAAAGTTCTTCCCAAACCGGTGGTAAGCCTGATTCTCCAGACCCTCGTGCTCCTTATTCTCCCATTGCCTACCATTCCAAACCTGTTTTGGTCGCCATTGGAGGTTAGGGTTTCCCTTCCATGGGTTTGGGGTTTGAACATTCAGTTGAAAATGCGCCTGTGAACGCCGATTATGCGGCCACACCTTGCCATATTGGTTTTGATAGGCCAAGCCTCCATTTTTCTTGAAAACCCCACGACCAGACTGGCCATGAGACTCTGCTCGCCATGTTGCAGGTGACTGTTGTCGCCATCGGTCCTCCCACTCCCCACGCGCCATAGTATTAGTAATAGATTTATTATTATTAATCTTTTTTAATATTTGAATTATTATCCAATATTTATATTGATGTATTAAATTATTATTATTTATTTAATAAAATTATATTTAATTATTTATTTATGATTAAGTCCTATTTTAGCAGGAACATCACACCCCACCCTTCCCCAAATTGCTTGTCCTCAAGCAATTAGATGTCTTCTCCCTAGGATACGATTAATGTACTATTATTTAGTCTTGAAACAACAATTTCAACTTAATATTAGAATGATTGTATCAAGTTTGAGAATATTTCATTGCAATAATTAAAATCTTAATAATAATTCAAAATTTAGACTTATCTTGATTTATTGCTGCACTTTATTTTTTCTGTTAGATGTAGCTTTGCTTTTGGATGAATGATCCTTCAAGGATATAGAATCTTTTCCTTAATTCCTTTCTAGGAATTTTGACATTCACTAAGGATGCTCTCATTCGAATCTCAACATTCACTAAGAATGTCTTTGACACCCACTAAGAATGTCTTCAGTTGTTTTTTGTACACTCACTAAGAATGTCTCTGACACTCACTAAGAATGTCCTAGATCTTGGAACTCACTAAGAATGCTTTGATCTGGTTTGACACTCACTAAGAATGTCCATGACACTCACTAAGAATGTCCTCGATCTTGGCACTCTCTAAGAACACCTTGACCTATTTTGACACTCACTAAGAATGTCATCGATCTTGGCACTCACTAAGAATGCCTTGACCTATTTTGACACTCACTAAGAATGTCCTCGATCTTGGCACTCACTAAGAATGCCTTGACCTATTTTGACACTCACTAAGAATTTCCTCAATCTTGGAATTCACTAAGAACGCCTTAACCTATTTTGACACTCACTAAGAATGTCCTAGATCTTGGCACTCACTAAGAACACCTTGATCTTATCTGACACTCACTAAGAATTTCTTAATTCTTGACACTCACTATGAATGCTTTGACACTCACTAAGAATTCCCTCCGCTAAGAATAGCTTGGATCAATCTCAATGCTCACTAAGAACTTCCTCTGCCAAGCATGGCTTGCATCAAACTTGATGCTCACTAAGAACGCCCTTTTTACTCACTAAGAATGCCTTGATCTCTTGCTAGGTGATATTTCACCATAAGCCTCTTCTATCTTGTGTATTTTTCCTCTTTTACACTGATGATTATGTCTACATGGTTCTTTACATTTGAAACATAAACTCTTCTTTATTAATTCATCTCTTGCTTGCCATTCATGTTCTGGACTCTATTGTTCATTGCATACTTAACATTTTTTCCCTCTATTATCCTTTCTTGACTATTCATGCCTAAGTTCTGTCTTTGTTGAGAAATTCTTAGATCTTTATTTTGAAGAATTTGATTCAACCTTTTTAGCCTTTTGTATTGCTTCCCCCGATGTTTGTGGTTCAAGGGGGTTCACTATACTTTTAATTGATTCCTTAAGTGCTTCAACAAACACATAGGTGAGTATTCTTTGGGATAGGTCAGGAACCATGACTGAGAGATTTTGAAATTCATTTGCAAATTCCTCCACTGTTCCATGCTGCTTAAGATGTGTAAGTTCTTTAAAATACCACTCCGGATCTTGTTGATCAAACTTGTTGATGAGTTTGTGAGAGAAATCTTGGTAAGAGGTTATATTTGATAGCTTAGGGAGAGAATCCCATTGTGCCAAAATTCATGTGCTACCCCTTCTAAATGGAGTACGATGAATTGGAGCGCATCCTCTTCATTCATCGAACTGAGGGTAAAGTAGGTATAAAAATTTTGCATCCAAGCCTGAGCTGTAATTTTCCTTGACCCTTCAAAACTTGAAAGTATCACCTTGTTTATCTTATATTTGAGATCCTTATTTGTATACTTTTTTGTTGTCTTAGGTGCCTCATATTTTTGGCCTTCACAAAATTATGCAAATGTTATAAGCTCCCTTATCTCTGGTTCAAGGCTTGCATAGGCTCTGGCATTATCTACAATGCTATTCGTAGGTTGTTCTATTCCTTCTTCTTCCCTTGGTAATTCTTTCCTCGGTAAGAAGGGTGGTTTGGGAACTCTTGAAGTTGGTGACTCATTATATTCTGAATGGTTAGAACCCATATCCATCCCATTGGCAGACTTGTTCTTGAGGTTGTTGATTGAGTTCCCCATATTTTGTATTGCTTGCAATAGTGATTGATTAGTTTGATTTGCTTACTCTATAAAATTTCTTAGTTCATTTGTCAATTGCTCAATCATAGCTTTCTTGCCTTTCTTTCATTTATATATTATCATAAATTATCTTCCATAGGTTGATAGGATTATGCTTAGATACCACTATAATGTCCCCACTCTAGATGGCTGGGGAATTTTAGACAATTTCCTTCCTTCGCATCTTACTTGGTCAAATAGTTGGAATGGAAGATTGAATAAGGTTATTTTACGAATGATTACTTGCTATCTCGTTTATATAAATGGCAGGTTTTAATTCCCCTAATTCATCTTTGCGGGGATGCAAAATATATTCAACCTTATTCTCTGTGATGTTATTGCAAACATAATATATGTTTATAAGTATTAAAACTTATGGGATTATCCTTTGCTGATGATATGGAGATGTTGGTCTTTATATTTAATTTCTGAATATCGATTGGACCTTCTATTGGCTGATGATGGTGCCCTCCATTGAATCCAGTGCAATGGTTAAAGATGTAATGACCTGATATTGATTCCTATTCGTTGTCCTCACTCCTAAGTGTTATTCACTTAGGCCCCGTTTGTTTCACGGAATTGGGAGTGACACTTCCCGGTTTTGGGAGTGACACTTCTCATTTTTGCAAATCCGCTGTTTGTTTCTCTAAATTGAAATTCTGGATTTGTCAAGTAAAACCAGGTTTAGACACCAAAATGAGTGGCATCATCTTCCTAATAATAGATGGAATTAGAAATCATATCCTGGTTTTGATATAATAAGGTTTTGAGTCAAATTCCAATTCCCCAAGATGAAAAACCGGGATTTCAAAACCTGATTTTGTGATAACAAGGTTTTGAGTCAAATTCCAATTCCCCAAACAAACGGGGCCTTATTGCTGGTCTGAATATCCTTGATATCAAGTTTTAATATATTCTTGCATGGGATATTGCTGGTGGAGTTGCTGACAGTATCCTATGTGGTTGATTCTGATTTATAATACTTGTATTATGCATCCAAGCCTTGATTTATTACTAATCGTTCTCATCTCCAAATAAGGTAATGGATCATTGTTACAGTTAGCGATTATTTATCACTATGATATTGATTATTTATCGCTATACTGCTGAATAATAATTCATTGACTTGCTTATGACTTGTCAAAACCATTATTTTTGTTTTTTCTCAATCGAATCACTGATCTTCATATCGATTATTATTATTATTAGTTCCTGCCCACCGCAGTAGAACTATAGGCAACAGTTAGTATTTAACTGGTTATTAATAATGAACTTTTTAACAAATGAGATACAAGATATTATTTTATATTTCAAAAATATCTATAGTAGTGAAAGTAAAGTTGCAATTTTTTTAACAAAATATTTTTACAAAATGAATTTTAAGTTATTTCATTGACTAATGAACTTTTAGTCATATGGACGCTTTTTTTCAGAAATTCAGTTGCCAAGCTAATGTTTATGGAAGCATAAATATTTTATTGTTTGAAATCATTACTATGTAAACCCTCCTCAAATTTATAACAGACTATAAGGTGAT
>MU227244.1:7108270-7118845 GCA_018584345.1 Thuja plicata
CTAAGTGTTCCATTCATTCTCATGAGAGATGGGTTCATGTGAACCACTACTCATGAATTATGGGTCAATGAGTTTGACTCAAAAACTACACAGTTGAATCCTGATAGTAATATCACAATTTGACTTGTTGTGGAAAAATATCTCCTACTTATCAATACTCTTACTCCCGCGGTACGAAACTAGGATTCACATACCGTCGAAAGATATGGTGAAGAAGGATGGTTTCATCATGATGGCAATCGAGGCTTGGGAATTAGAAATCTAGCCACATAGCTGGAAAGGTGACGTTGTCTCACACACTTCTTGGGAAATCTTCCCCTATTGTGATTCCTACTAATCAGTAATCCTCAACTAGCACCTCCGTAGTGAAATCTTCAAAGATTTCAAATTTTGTCTCAAGTGACCCATTAGCTCCTATATTTGAAAGCTTGTCTGCTAAGTTATTAGCCAATCTCGACACCTGTGTGATTTTGAAATCTTCAAACTCTACCAGAATGCTTCTAATTCTTCTAATATGCTTGTTCAAATACCATGTGTCCATCTGACCCTTTAAGATACCATTTACTACCATAAGGGAATCACCCTCCAAATGAACTTTAGTGAAATTGAGTTTCCTAGCCATTAGAACAGCTCCCACTGCGGCTAGGCATTCCGCCTCATTATTTGTTCCGTCCTGTATCCTTTTGGCACCTAATGCCAAAATCTCACTTTTCTTATTCCGGGAAATGTAGCCTACTCCAGATACTCTGAGATTGCCTCTCGAGGCCCCATCAAAGTTAATCTTGATCCATCCGGGGGATGGTGGAAGCCAAATGTTTCTATGATATTTCTCTACTTTAGAAAGAGGTTTATCCCTCCCGCACCCATTAACGGGTTGATATTTCACCCGTGGCCACTGCATCTATACTAACATATCGGCCTTAGTAAATGGGGTCTTGATAGGATTAGTTTGGCCTACAACATTAGTCACTAGTTCTGAGACTGCAATTTCAACGTTTTAGCTTTCTCTGCGAAAATCCTCCTATTCCTCTCATTCCAAATTAGCCAAAGGGTGCTAGATGGGAGGATATGCCAAATAAAAACCAAGGAGGAAGGCCCAATTGGGTTGGGCCATGAAGAAAGCCAAACATGCAAACTTCCGGGCAAAGGCCCCTACCAGTTTAACTTCCCCAGTCCAAACCTCCACACCTTTTGCACAAATTCGCATGTTAGGAAGAGGTGGTCCGCAGATTCCTTTGCGTTATTGCACATAATGCACCTAAAGGGCCCAAAAAATCCCAAGCGCATGAGCTGATCTCCTGTTAGCGCTCTCCCATTACCTACTAGCCATGCAAACGTCGCAGCTTTTGGGAGGCACTCTTTTCTCCAACAAATCCTCTCTTCCCACTCAACTTTTTGACCTTCTTCCTCAAGCATTGCACGTCCAATCTTGACCGAATATTGGCCACTTTTAGCTCCTACCCAGATCACTTTATCCGGTTCCTCTGAAGCTATGACCACTCTACCATTTAGGATGTCCTTCAAAAGCCTCTGGTGTTCCACCGACAAACCAAGCTCCAAGGACTCCTTCCATCTAAGTTCCTGACCAATGACAAAAGAGGTTAGATCTAAAAAATCTCTTACCTTTGTGCCCCAGGACCATTCAGTGGCCAAAATGATCTGGTGTGGAACCTCCCTGCTAAGAATCGGCAGCCCATCCCACGAGTCCTGCCGGAAAGAAGCTTTGCCCCCATCCCCAATTTGCCACGACAGATGGTTAGTGACAACTGGTCTGCAACTAGTCAGGAAATTCCAAAGAGTCAAACCCCTTGGAGGGTTTTTGATGGTCAGAATGCATGTTTGGTCCTCACAATCCAGATATTTTGCTTGTAGAACTTTCACCCATCTCTGGTCCGGGTCGCAATACATTTGCCAAACAAGTTTTGCACCCATTGCTTCATTGATCAGTTTCCAATTTGTAATACCAACTCCACCTTCCCCTTTCCTCTTACAGACTTTATCCCAGGCCATCAATGGGATTTTATCCTACTCATTTGTGCCATTCCAGAGGAATTTTCACTTTTTTGTTGTATGCGTTTAATAATTTTGGCTAGAATTCTGAAGCAAGCCATTGAAAAGAGAGGCATTGCAGAAATGACAGATTTAAGCAACAAAATGCGCCCAGCAAACGTGAACCACTTACTCTTCCACCCATCCATCCGAGCAGTGCACCTGTCAACCATTTCAGACTAGAGTTTTGATTTATCTGTCCCAGCGAAAAGTGGGGAGCCCGAAAATTTCCCGGGGAGTTTTCCAATTTTGACTCCCAGAGCTCTTGCTATATGATTCTGCAATCCAACTTTAGTCCCAAAGAAAAACACTGTAGATTTCTACCAATTCACATTCTGTCCTGAAGCTTGGCTATAGGTATCTAAGACCTTTTTAATAACCAAGGCCTCCTGCATTGAGGCCTCACCAAACAAGAAGGAGTCATCCGCGAATTGGGAATGAGAAATATATTCTATTTCGCTGGAAATCTTGATGCCTTTCCACATTCCTTGTGCTTTTTCCCTTGCAATAGACCTCCCAAGAACTTCTGCCAAAATAATAAAGAGAAAAGGTGAAATAGGATCACCTTGTCTGATGCCCCGTGACATTTCAAAGAAACCATGAGGGGTACCGTTAATTAAGATTGAGGCTCTGTAAGATCCAACCATTCCTTTGATCCACTGAATCCAACTCTCATCAAACCCAAATCATCTCAAAATCTCAATCAGGAAGCCTTTGTTTACCTGGTCATACGCTTTTGTGATGTCCAACTTCAAGAGCATTAATTGTTGTCCACTACTTCTAGCCGAGTGTATTGCTTCGTGTGCTATGATGATCCCATCAACTATGTTACGAATAGGAGTGAAGCCGCTCTGCTCCCAAGAAATCAGCCTCTCCAGAACAATCTTGATACGGTTAGCTGCAACCTTGGTAATGATTTTATAAACCATGTTGCACAATGAAATGGGCCTGAATCCCGAGAAGGAGCTGAAGTTATCGGACTTGGGGATTAGGGTCACCAAGGTGTTGTTGAAATCCTTGAGTATGAAACCACTTGATCTTGACTCTTCTACCACCGCCAACAACTCTAGTCCAAGCATATCCCATAAATGTTGGTAGAAGAAGGCCTGGAAGCCATCAGGCCTAGGGGCCCTGTTCCCCCCATACCAAAAACTGTGGCCTTAAGTTCAGAAATAGACACCGTTCATTCAATTTTAAATTATCAGCCTGTGTAACCACCTTCGGAACAAGTTGGAGTAGATCCCTTTGTGCCATCCCATCTATAGCCCCTTCCTCCCTCCAAAGAGTGGAGAAGAAATCCAGCGCCTCTCTGATAATGACTTTGCTCTCTTTAGTCATGTCCCCATTCGCCATCTTGATGGCCCCAATTCTATTAACACTCCTTTTGACTTTAACAGAACAATGAAAAAACTTGGTATTTCTATCCCCTGCTTTGAGCCAGCTTTCCCTCGATTTCTGTCTCCAATAAATTTCCTCCCGCTATAGTATTTCATTATACCTACTCAGAAGATCTTTTTCAGTGAGAAAATCTACCTCATCCATGCCATCTTTCAAAACCTTGTTTTTTAAAGCCTCCAATTGTCCTTCAATGGTGAGCTTCTCAGCAAAGATGTCACCAAAATGTGTCTGATTCCATGTTTTCATTTTTTGCTTGATAAAAGATAATTTCTTCCAAAACTGAAAGGCTAAATTCCCATCTTCGAGAGGTGCTAATGACCACCAACATGTTACCAACTCCTTAAAACTCGGCTCTCTAAGCCACGTCTTCTCCATCTTTAAAGGGTTCCTAGGAGGTGTACCATCCTTGTGAAACCGAAGGGAGACCGGGTAATGATCCGATCCAGACAGTCCCAAAATTTGGGCTTCAAACACAAAGGGGAGGCCATTCCAGTTCCCTTCCAAGAAGAACCGATCCAATTTCTCTGCAATGTTAGAGAAACCCCTACGCCTATTAGTCCATGTGTAACTCCTGCCCCCCGCCACCACTTCCCACAGGCCACTGTTAACTACAAAATCTTGAAAATCATGTTGAGCCCTACTGATTCTACCACAACCACCCCTCTTATCCAAAGATGCCAGAGTAGCATTAAAATCCCTTGCAATGATTGCAACTTGTGGCCCCAGTCCATTAAGGGCAAGTGCAATCTCATGCCAAACTTGTCGTCTATCCTCGGATTTAGTAGGAACATAAACATTGAACAAAAAAATAGAGACATTTAATGTAAAAGAGCTAACCTTAGCCAGTTTCCAGTACCTGGCCTTAGCTACGGCCTCCACCTTCACCAATCTAGGGTTCCAAATAATCTCCAGGCCCCCAGAGGCCCTGACCACATCAACAAAAAAACTTGACCACTTTTGCCTAACTCCAAACACCTGTGCTGCATTCTCACTATCTAGCTTAGTTTCCTGTATGCATACTAAATCAGATTTCACTTGATCCAACCCACATTTGATCAAGCGTCTCTTGTCAGGGGCATTGCAGCCCCTAACATTCCAGGTAAGGAATTTCATGGTTTCCCATAAGGGAAAAGGTCCCTTCCGGATCGAAGCTTGGATTGCCCCTTAGTGTTTCCAGCGTCCTTAATTAACTACTAGATAGATTTCATACCCCTAGATTTATGGCTCCCTGTGTTGGCCTTGGGCCCTTTTGACTTGGTTTGATTGATCATACGAGGCTCCTTGATTCCAACATCCTCGTTGCAACCCAGAAACTCTTCTGAGTGTTCATCATTGAACACTGTCTCTGAATCAGACTCTGCACTTCCCTGGGCCTGTTTCAAAGGGGACATTTGAATGTCCTTAAAGCCATCAATGGGATCCTGATAGCTGATGAAAAGCTTCTCATTCTCCTCAGTACTAATCATCTCCAAAATTGGTATGTTGGCCTGGTCAAGGCTAGGTGAAAGGGAAGCTACCACCGACAAATGGTTGAATGTGGCCATATCCGGTAGGATCATCTCCTCCACCCGCCTAAGAGATTCAGCAGTCGTCTTAACCCTGACACAAATAGGCTCAACTAGATCAGGAGCTCCTGTAGGGAAATGAGGATCAGGAGCCACTTGTGTCTTCAAGGGCTGGGGTTCCGATGGGTCTTCTGAAGCCGGAACCAGGCGAGCCAGAATATTTTCCAAGCTATTGACTTCTTTACCCTTACCTTTCTACTTAGCTAAACAATCTTCTACCTTATGCCCACATTCCTTGCAAACACTGCATTTTTCTAGAGTTTCTTCCACCTCTATTTATTGCCACTAGTATCCTTCATCTGTGCGAATTTCAACTGCATGTGGCAAGAGA
Source organism: Thuja plicata (assembly GCA_018584345.1). Classification (NCBI taxonomy): domain Eukaryota; kingdom Viridiplantae; phylum Streptophyta; class Pinopsida; order Cupressales; family Cupressaceae; genus Thuja; species Thuja plicata. The sequence goes on from MU227244.1 coordinate 7,113,614, forward strand.
GGATGGGGTTTCCACATAATACAAATTCTGGCATACATGAAAAAATCCTACTTGTCCACTGCTTCATCTGCTTTAATGAAAGTGCCCAGGCTGTCACCAATCTTTTTGAAGAAGTCTGCATGCCAGTATTCATGTGGGAGGTTGTAAAGTCAGATCCAAATCGAAACTTCCTCAATAGTTGCCTGTTTAGGGTTGAAATTTGGCGTCCAGTCTTTAGTATAGAAGCCAATGCCTCCCATCATAAATGGCCCGTTAAACATTACTCTGGTTTTTTCAATCTCTGAATCAGCAATGATAAAAAAAAACCATTCGGAAGCGTTTTGACCTCAAACTGGGGACCCCACTCATCCGTCACCTAGTTCCTGATTTTAGGGTATGCCGGCCATCCGCCTCCCCATTTCATAAAAAATGCCCGTGACCTAAGCGTTTGGATCAAATCCTGCCATGAGTCTGAATCAATACAGACGCTAATCAATCGGTTGTCTATTGTACCCGGTTTCTCTTTAGTGAGTGGTTTTGGTTGGGACCGAGTATCTACCTTGGGCTGCCATTTAGGTTCCAAAAATTTCTTCATCCCTTCGTTGCGCCTAGGAAGTGCGCTCTCAGAACCCCATGTAGATTTTGGGCCCTTCTGCAACCTGTCCTTGGTAAACCTGTCTGTCCCACGACTGCCCAAAGTAGGTTGCCTAGCAGGAGGAAACCATGGTCTTCGTGGGCCATGCCTGTCGAAAGCGTCCCACCTACTTGCATCATGCCTGCTATGAAACCCTAGGTCAACCCACCTATGCCTCTCCATCATATGTTTGTCATCTTGTTAACACATGATAAGAATTATTAGAGGTTAAAAATTAGAATTAACCTAATTAAATTGTTATTTCTACACTCAATACTAATGAATTTATCACAATCAATTTTGTTTTATTAATTTGGTCAATAAATGCATATAATTAATTTTAGAGACTGCATTTAATTTTCTAGGAAATAGTGAATACAAAAATCATCTTTTAAAAAACTATATGTCCAATTTAAACTCCAATATTACATTTTGGCAAGAACTTAGGTGCTTTGCGGCCTTGTTATTATTAATATCAATACCTTAACCAAAATGATTGTTAAACTTAATAAATATCTTTCACTTATTAGTAGTCTTCGCATAACCATCTCCTTACTAATTGCGGAAGTCATGATTGGACAAATATTATTGTTGCTAATGTTTTCCATAAAATATCTTTCATGATAGTTGTTTTATTAAAGTCGACTATAGTAACAAGGTTCGAGTTGTGGTGGAAGCCTGTCGGCATGCGTTCTTGATAGTCATAGACTTAGTGTCGAACATTATTCACATTTAAATTAATGTTCAATATTAATTACGCTATGCCATTGTTGATATGGTTATAATATAAGTTGCTCGTTTTCCTTTACAGAATATCTCGATAATATTATTATTCATTTATATTATGATTATAGTATTTATTTATATTTTATTATTATTTGCTTATTTATTATTTATTTATTTAATAATTTATTGAATCATTATTTATTATTTATAATTATTATTATTTATTATATAATTGTATAACTAATGTTATTTAATTATATATTATATTATGATATATTATATAATAATATATATCATATTATTATATTAGTAATAAATTTATTATTATTAATCTTTTTTTAATATTTGAATTATTATCCAATATTTATATTGATGTATTAAAATATTATTATTTATTTAATAAAATTATATTTAATTATTTATTTATGTTTATTTATGATTAAGTCCTATTTCGGCAGGAACATCACAGTAAGCTAAGTCCATAGACCATCCACTCTCTCAGGACCCCAATTTTGAAAAAGATAACTCAGATGGGGTTTCTTTTGAGGAGGATACCTCTGAATTTGGAATGGATGGGGATTATGACCCCCCCCCCCAAGGGAGGTAAGAAAAAGAATAAGGGTAAGGGAAAAGCTAAGGTTCTCGCTTTCGCCTCTACTACCAAGAAAGGAAAGAAGTCAAATGCTAAGAAACTCCAAATTGCTATTGATTCTTCTTCGGAGGAAGGGGATGAAAGTGAATAGAGTACTGAGGAGGAGGGAGAAGGTGCCCCTCCTAAGAAAAATACTAAGGCTACTAGTTTGACATGTCTTTCTATTGAGGAGGAGGAAGTTAAGGAAGATTACAATGAAAATGATATTAGAGTCCAGGAGGGGAATGCGGAAGAGATAACTAAGGAGACCCCTAGAGATCAGAACATGGTTGAGGGTGATAATGAAGCTAATAACATAGATGAGGGCAGTGGAAGTAAAGAAAAAGGGCTGAAAGGTAAAAAAAAAAAGTGAAAATGATACTTGTGATGTGGATTCCCTTGTCAAAGGAGGATTTTTATCTACCCAATTGGTCAAAAAGTCAACCCAGGGTTTCTATGAGGCCCTGGAAAGGATGATGGATGATACTGACCATGTGAAAGATAAAATCCAAGGTCATGCCAAAAGATTGGATATCCTTGAAGTTATGGGGATTGGTAAGGATAAGTCACTGCCTGAATGCCTGAAATATCTCACTAAGGCTATGGGGAAATCTAAGGACATTAATGCGGATTACGAGTCAAAGGTTATGGCTATGGACACTAAAATCAACAATATGGAGAAATTAGTGGATGAACTCAACATTGAGACTAGGTTCACGACCATTGATGTGAGGGCTTCTATATTGGAAGTTTGCCTGAAGAGAATGGGTGGACAAAGCTACAAAATCCTCAAAGCGTCGGCTGATCATATCAAAATTCTTGTTAGTAAGTTGGAATAGGATAGAGATAGGGCAAGATACTAAGATTGAGAAGGATACTATTAAGGAGACTATTGATCTAGGAAAGAGAACCTGCTCGAACACAAAGAAGAAGATGATGAAGAACTAAAAGGATCTTGAGGAACTGAAGAATGTGACTACCAATATAGACCTCATAGTCATTGAAGCATCAAAGCTCCTTAAGAACCTTGACTAGACTGTTCTCTGGGGCTTCATTTTTTGTTGTTGTTTGTCTTTCTGTTTCATGGTATTTTTGGTTGTTGGGGTGTCTACTAGCTTATTGAAGTGTTTGGTTGCAGATTTGATCACACATTTTATCACACACACAAATAGATGATTTGGATTCATTTGAAATGGATGGTTGGGATTTCATATGATATATGAGGTGGATGCTAAGTGGAAAAGGTGTTTTATCATGCAAGATGAGGTGTTTCTCACACATTCTATGGTTTTATTGTGCACTCATAGCTCTTGCTCTCATAGTAGTTTCCTTGCATGTGCATTTGTAGTTTCATTTCTAAGTTTAATGGCATCTTAGCTTTCTTCAATAGATTAATGATAGATGAATTTCTCATGTTCTTAGTAGTTTTCGCTTGCATTTTAGCTTCATTCTACATGGTTACTATGCATTTAGCTTGATAGTTCATGCATTTTATTTTCAAAGATCTTAAGAGTAAAGTATGCAAGTTCATGCATTTCATTTTCAGCTTATTGCTTATTACTCATGAGAATCACACTCAGTTTAACTAGGAAGCAATAAGCCAATTTCAAGGGTGTTTATGTAATATTTATATGAAATCCTTTTGATGTAATGGTGTATTGAAGTGTTTGGTTGCATATTTGATCACACATTTTACCACACACACAAATAGATGGTTTGGATTCATTTGAAATGGATGGTTAGGATTTCATATGATAGATGAGGTGGATGCTAAGTGTAAAAGGTGTTTCATCATGCAAGATGAGGAGTTTCTCAGACATTCTAGGGTTTTATTGTGCATTCATAGCTCTTTCTCTCATAGTAGTTTCCTTTCATATGCATTTGTAGTTTCATTTCTTAGTTTAATGGCATCTTAGCTTTCTATCATAGATTAATAGTAGATGCATTGCTCGTGTTCTTAGTAGTTTGTACTTGCATTTTAGCTTCAATCTACATGGTTACTATGCATTTATCTTGATAGTTCATGCATTTCATTTTCAAATCTCTTAAGAGTAAAGTTTGCAAGTAAATACATCTTGCTCATTCTTGCATTGAATCTTCCATTTTGGGGTAGTCAAGTCATCGATTCTCCATGTCTAATCTGATGGGCACTCATGAGAATCACACTCACTTCAACTAGGAAGCAATAAGCCAATTTCAAGGGTGTTTATGTAATATTTTAATTCTTATTTTGATGCTAACCCCTTTTGATTTAATGGTTTATTGAAGTGTTTGGTTGCAGATTTGATCACACATTTTACCACACACACAAATAGATGGTTTGGATTTATTTGAAATGGATGGTTAGGATTTCATATGATAGGTGAGGTGGATGCTAAGTGGAAAAGGTGTTTGATGATGCAAGATGAGGCATTGCTCACACATTCTAGGGTTTTATTGTGCACTTATAGCTCTTGCTCTCGTAGTAGTTTTATTGCATATGCATTTGTAGTTTCATTTCTTATAGCTCTTGCTCTCATAGTAGTTTCCTACTCATAGCTCTTGCTCTCGTAGTAGTTTCCTTGCACAATTAAAAAGAACACATTCACACATGGGTGATCACATGAAAATCAAAATAAATCAAATAAAAGGGAAAATACCAATTTTGTATTATTCTCCACAAGGTTGACCAACCAAATCACTTGGATCAAGCTCACATAGATCGAGGGAAGTTGCATCTCCACCATTGCTCATTTCCTTTTGCCTCTTTATCTTAACTGTTCACCTCTTGGAATTTCCTATAAAAAGGTTAGCTCCTTTTTCTCATGGTTAGAGATAATAAGAAGATTTGGAGAGTAGAGTTATGATTATATTTTCATTCTAGGGTTTTATTGTGCACTCATAGCTCTTTCTCTCATAGTAGTTTCCTTGAATAAGCATTTTTAGTTTCATTTCTTAGTTTAATGGCATCTTATCTTTGTTTCATAGTTTAATGGTAGATGCATTGCTTGTGTTCTTATTAGTTTGCATTTGCATTTTAGCTTCATTTTGTTCGTGTGTAAATGGGTACCTGTCGGAACATACACAAACAATCAATAGATCATTATATTAGCAACCTGGGGTTAGTGAAAAACATGGAAAACATAGTAAACCTGATAAAATCGATCTATTGCCTTCTAACTTAGGAGGAGTGTGACCAACAACATATCAGCCCTCAGAATATGTTGTTGAATCAGTGACCAATACAACCTAGTATGAAGGATTTGAATTAAAACAAGCTAAA
>MU227244.1:7141257-7170615 GCA_018584345.1 Thuja plicata
CTAATAAACCTTGATAATTTAGGAATTAAATATAATGTCAGATTTATGCAAATTTGGGTTTTCTGCATTTGAGACTCGGTCAATTAAAGTCAATTAGGAGAAGAATTTGCCTAGTACAATAGGACTTCGATGATGAGAAAATTGCACCAAAATTGATTAGATTATGAAGTGCCAATTTTGGGGTGTTACATTGACACCCTATTTATATGCACGTGGATCATATGTATGCTTATACTTTATGTATAATGCGATTTTATGGTATGAGACGGGGTCGTAGTTACTTGCGTGCGAGATCCACACGACCTACCATCCTCAACCATTGCTTGTTACATATTATATGTATGCACATGTTCGTCTTTGTGATGATAGGATTGCAAGTACCGAGCATCGTCTTCCCTAAATTGGCAAGAGTGAGCGTGCCCTATCACAACGTCTCAATGGTAAGAGGGGGAGATGATGAACATGTCCAAAACCCTAACTTAAACCTTTTATTGTCCTAATTAGTGGACTAGATTTTGTGTCTTCACCCTTCAAAATTCGTCAAGTGATGTGAAACTCTATCCTTTTCTTGGGTCTGAGTTTTGATAATTTTGGTTATGTCGGGTTTTCAGGTTGTATGCTTAGTTTAAGGTTATTCGTGTTAGAATAGAGTTTGGGTTGTATATTAATAATGTTATATTTTATTTAAATCATGTAGTTATTAAATAACTAATCAAGGGGGGTATTTGATCAATAAAAGATTAATTGATATACCTTTGTTGTATTAATTAATTTAAGTGAATCTATAATTTCTATTAAAATGTGAAATAAAAACTTTTAAGTGCAAAATTGAATTTTAAGTTGTCTTTTGGAGGATAAAGATGAATTATTTTGGAAATCAAATCTTTTGAGTCCAAAAGTCAATTAGAGTTACTTTTAACCTTAGGGGTAAGTTTAGAAACCCTAGGTTAGTAGGCTTTTTTTCTATTTTAGGGAATTTTTGAGCTCTTCCCAAGAACACAGAAGTCGAAGGATCTAAGCTCTGAATTTTGCTAAGGAGGAGTTTCTGAGATTTGAAGGAGAATCTGGAAAGCTTGCTTGTGCACTGCTGGATCAGTGGTTTCAGATTTATCAAGAGTTTCAAGATAGGATCCTAAATATGAATTTGTAGGTGTATGTTTTATTTTAAATATTTTATTAGGAAAGTTATATTTTTTGCATTTAGATTAGTTTTGGTAGATGGGTTTTGCTTGAAACTTATTTTGTAGATCCTGGGAGGGATTAGGAACAAACCTGTGGATTTAGTTTGGTAGTAAACAGACTAGTTTATCAAAATCCATGAATTTTTGGAACTTAGGAATTATCCTTAGAAAATTAATTTGTGTTTTTGAGGAATTTTTCCCCAAAATTGATTTTTTGCTCAATCTGGGTTAGAAATTTTAAACTATTTGGTTTGTAGGCCAAAGATATTTAATATGTGTATCTTTCCCCTTTTAAACCTTATAATTCTTGGGTGGTAAGATTAATTTAAATTAATAAAAATAAAAAAAATCTTGCTGTAGATTTTTTTACAGAACTGTGTGTTTTGTATTTTTTTTAATAAAAATAAAAACAGACTATTTAATGTTTGTCAATTTTTTATATAAAAAATATTTTTTAAAAAAAAGTAAATGAAAGGGGCGGGGGGTCCCATTTCCCCACCCCGGTGGCCACGCTACGGAGGCAACTAGACTCCCGTAGACAATCTAGGCTGCCCGCGACAGCTAGACTGCCTACGACAGTCCTAGACTACCTACGGCAGTGCTAGGGGGCCCACCTCCCGGGGTATTGGGGTGCGGGGTACGTCCCCCCAAAATATTGTTATTTTTTAAATTAATTAAATTAATTTAAAAAAAAACTTATTTATTTATTTAAATTTGTTATTGTTATTAATAAGTATTTAGTTAAAATGTTATTTAAATTTTATTTTATATATATGCTTTAATTTTTTTATTAGTTTTGAAAAATGATTTAGTTTATTTTAATATAAATTTTATATTTATATTAATTAATGTTAGAATACACTATAGGTGTTTTAAACTTGTAATTTTTTTAAAGAACTTAGTTTTAATATTAGTTAATCTAATTCAATCCATTATGGTCCAAGCAAAAAATAATAATTTAAGCGATGGGCATTGGCGATTGCGGACTGGATGGGTGATGGCAGCCATGGCGAGACCAACAGCAATGGGGCTTTTCAAGAGATGATCACACTCAACAAGAAGGACAAAAGGGGAAATGGAGCCTTCGGGCACAGCGTGGAAAGAAGGGAAAGATGACCCTTCACAAGAAACATGATGCCACAGTTTAATACTGGTGCACAACTCCCAGTAAGGTTGAGGAATGATGGGTATAGACAACATACCTCTGATATGCCCAGTTGGAAGCAGAATGGTGGGATAAGGGAGAACTTCATAAGTAATCAATGGCATATAGGGGGTTGAAACCACCACCAAACATTTTTAAATTTAAACAGATAGAAAAAAAAATTGGTGCCCAAAGAAGAATGATCAAGATTCAAATCATGCAAACCTCCAAGTAATGAGTCAATACATCAACAAAACAACAGGTATTATTGATTACAAATGCACATCTGCTTTATTAATTGCTAACCAGGACTGGATAGAATCAGTAGTCAAATTGCAAGAAATGGCTTTCTTTATGAAATGGTTAGGGCCCTGGCCATCTATATAAAAAATACAGAGATGGATATCTGCAAACTGGGGTAAAAGTTTTGAAAGCAAAACCCTAATGAATGGCTTCTTCATGATAATAACCCCATTAAAAGCATATAAAGAATGGATTCTCAAGAGAGGTCCATATATGCTAGACAACAAGAGTGTATATGCATGTGAATGGAGGCCTAATTTTAATCCTGAAGAGGAAAAAGTTAAAGAAGTGGAAATATGGCTGAAATTAAAAAACCTCCCCTGGGAATACAAGGATGAGATCATAGTGAAGAAAATTGGGGATTATTTAGGAACCTTTGTAAGATATGAGGAATCTTTAGACATGGAGGAATTTTTCTCTTTCTCTAAGATCTTAGTAAAAATCCAAGACTGCTATTAGATCCCAGAATTTATTGTCTTAGGATCATCAAAAGGTGAATGGAGACAACCTATTGAAGTTGAATGTGCAACCCAGGAGATTAGCAATGAAAACAAGAAAGGTAAAGGCCTTGAGGTAAATAAAAATATAGACTAGATAATATAAGTGGAAGAGAAAAGAGCACATTATCCTTTATGGTCAATTAAATATGAAGAATAAATTATCCTTAACCGAGAGGAAAGACAGAGTAACTAGGAAGAGGATTACAATGTAAATGATGGAAGGAGGGAAACACAAAATGCTTTGCATGACACTATTCCACAAAGAGACATGCAGCTAGGCCAGGGATCTAGTCAAGTAGTGAAAGAAACACCTCCCATTGTATGGAATGAAGAACCCATATTGGCGTATAATGAAACACGTCTAAACAATGGGCAAATAGCTTTTTCTACAATCATTCCTGATTCAATTGAGGAACAACAATATACACCCAAAAACACTATGGATAGAAACATGGATAGAGGATGCAAACTAGATTTTGGTATAGAAGCAATAGGAACAAGCAAACATAGGGCGGTATGGGGTAAGGATGAAAATGATAACCCAGATTTTTGTAAGGACATTCAAATCTCTCCAATAAGAAACTTGGAGAAATCAATGGATGATTTGAGAGAACAGGGGAAGAATAGTTGGGCGTCAGATTCAGAATATTAATCACATGAGGATGGGGGAAATGAAGATCTTGGCCTTACAGATCAAATGGATATTACAGAAGAGAGAACCATCAACCGGACTCCTTCACAAGTGCACAAACTAAATATAAGGGAGAAGAAGAAATGAGGACCTAAATCGGTGCATACTAAATTGGCTTTAGCTGGTAATGCAGTAGACTAGACAAAACTGCTAAGATCGGGAAGAGGCTATACCTCTTCTTGAAAGCAATGAAGCTCCTATCGTGGAATATCAGGGGTTGCAATGCCCCTGACAAATGACGTTTGGTCAAGAGGTGCCTTGACTAAACCCAACTAGACTTAGTATTCTTACAGGAAACAAAGCTCAGTGGCGAAAGTATTTTGGGTTTTTCAAGAAAATTTAGTAGATGGGGATGCTTGTTTACAGAATTTGATGGGGCCTCTGGTGGATTGGGAATATTGTGGAAGGAGGAAGTTATGTCTGTAACTATAGTAGAAGAAAATACATATTGGCAGATTGTTAAGGTGTCTTCTTTCTAGTTGAACTTGAACTTCTTTGGTGTTAATATTTATGGACCATGCAATCAGACAAATAAAAAGCTCCTTTGGACCTCTCTAACAAGGGTTTGCAGTAGACTGAAAGACAGACTAATGGTTATGAGTGGGGACTTTAACACAATATTATCCCCCCTCGAGAAATCAGGAGGAAAAGGATGGATGAGCCAAAGTCGAAAAGATTTTGCTGACTTCGTTATGACAAATGAACTTCAAGACCTACAATTTAAAAATGGAATATTCACATGGACAAATAGAAGATGGGGGTTCTCCAATATTGTGGAGAAACTAGACAAATTTCTTTTAGGAGGAGATTGTATAGAAACGAAGTGGATGTACCAGGTAGAGATTCTGTCGATCACAGGCTCAGACCACTTTCCAATATGTTTGAAAATTGTAGATGATGTAGCACCTGACAGAGCCCCATTCTGGTTTGAGAAAATGTGGCTCCAAGAGAAAGGACTTCTTGAACTTATTGAGCACTATTGGAAGAATGCTCTGAAAAAGAACAGGTAATGTGGCCTTCCTTTTCTTTAAAAAACTTCAATATGTCAAAGAATGTCTCAAAATTTGGAATCGTGAAGTATTTAAAAACATTTTTATGGAAAAATTTAGACTGGAAACTGAATTGATGGAACTAAATGAAATAGTGATTGAAAAGGGTATGAACTCTGAAATGTTTTGCAAGGAAAATGAGTTAAAACTTTTATATAATGAGATCCTCAATAGAGAAGAAATAGATTGGAGGCATAAATCAAGGGAACTTTGGTTACGGGAAGGATACAGAAACACCAAATTCTTTCATAATTCAGTAAAGGGAAGAAGAGTGTCAAACAAAATTTTATCTATAAAAGACACTCAGGGAAACATATTGACATATTCAAATAAGATAAATGAAGAGGCTGTTAAGTTTTTCTCTAATATTTTTGCCCAATAGTCCACTGATTTTCAAAAAGATACATAATTTCTTGATGTGATTCCAAAGGAGGTTTCAGAAGCTCAAAATAAGATGCTTTGGGAGCTATTACTGAAAAAAGAAGTGAAAACAACCTTATTCAGTCTAGGAAGTGATAAGGCTCCAGGGTCGGATGGTTTCCCAACTCTCTTTTTTCATAAAAAATTGTCATTTTATAGGCAAAGATCTATGGGCAATGGTGGAGGACTCCCGACAAAGAAGAACACTTTTCAAAGATTTCAATAACACCTTTCTATCCTTGATTCCAAAGAAAGGGAGAAAAGAGTCCTTTGATGATTTTAGACCCATTGTTCTCTGCAATACCATTTATAAAGTGATTTCCAAAGTAATTGCCAATAGATTGAAACTTGTCTTTCCTAATATTATTTTAGAAGAACAAAGTGGGTATGCACCTGGTAGATCTATTTATGAAGGCATTATTGTAGTGCATGAGGCAATTCATTCTTTAAAATTAGGGAAGAATGCTGGCATGATGATCAAACTTGACATAAAGAAAGCATATGACAAAGTAAATCGATGCTTCCTTATGTCTATTCTTCAAAGGTTTGGTTTTGATAATAGATGGTGTGATTGGATTCTTAGTTGCCTTTCTTCTCCACGCTTCTCAATCCTAGTAAATGGCAGCCCCCAAGGTTTCTTCGAAAATACCACTGGGATAAGGCAAGGAGATCCTCTATCCCCCTTTTTGTTCATTAACCTGGAAGAAGCTCTAGGAAGATCCATTAAACATAAAGGATTATCAAGATGGTGGAAAGGTATTACTGTAGCAAGAGATATTGAGGCTGTCACACATTTGCAGTTTGTAGATGATACATTTTGATGGGCGAGGCAACAGCTAGAGAGGTCAGAATTATTAAATCCTGCTTAGAAACTTATAGTGCAGCGTCAAGACAGTATATTAATTGGGATAAATTTGAAATCTTGTTCTTTAATACCTCTACCCCTGTGAAACAACATATATACAAAATTATGGGAATTAAAAGTGGGACCTTGCCTAGTCGGTATCTTGGCATCTCGTTATTCGAACGTGCATCCAAGGATAACCTTTAGAAAGACTTAGTTGATAGTTGTATGAAGAGAATTGAAATTTGGAAAGGAAAATGGCTCACTTATGCAGGGCACATTCTCATGTTGCAATCAGTCATATCAGCAATACCTACTTTCTCAATGAGCTGCGTGAAGATCCCAATTAAAGTATTGAGATGCATTGAGCAGAGAATGAGAAAATTCTTTTGGAATGGGGGTCAGGAAGAAGAAAAAAACCCCTTAGTAGCATGGGACTCAATTTGTAAATCAAAGAAGAAAGGTGGAGCAGGCTTATGTAATTGGCACATGATCAATAGAGCTCTAGGTGCAAAGTTGGTATGGGATATATACACCAAACCGTCACAAATTTGGGTAAAAATCCTAAATAGAAAATACTAAGATTCTATGGAGGATATGCTTATTCTCACGGTGCAGAACCCTCAAAAAGGATCTGCAATATGGAATTTTATCCTAGATTGTCGACCGGTAATATGTGCTCATCTCTCTTGGAAAATTGGAAATGGACAGTTGGCTGCTTTCTGGGAGGATTCTTGGAATGGCTTGTCGATGTTGGCTGAAAAGGAAAACTTACAAGATATAATGATGGTAATGAAAGAGAGGTGGGTGATAGAGTAAGTGATTATATTTGCTTAAAGAATGGGTCCATGGGAGAACAATGGGGATGGAAAGAGGTGGATTTCATTGGCCTCACGGAGATACAACCAAATTTGATGAAGGATATTTTTGCAGATAGAACGTTGAATATATGTGACACATCGGACAACATCATATGGTGTGCAACCAAAAGTGGAAAGTATGGGGTCCTCCTTTGTATGCTATTTCACTTCCTTATTGGAGTTATTGCACGAGATTCAAACAGTAACATTATTGCATTAGCAACAAAGAGGCTACATGAGGGGACAAATAATATTGCACAAATTCAAGCAGCCTTGTTAGTAGTTAAATTAGGGAAATTGCTAGGTGGTGACAAAATAAACTTAGAAGGAGATTCAAAAATTATTGTGGAGGCAGTAAAATTAAACCACACGCATAATTGGAAAATCCAAGGTGTGCTCCGGGAAGTGAGTAATATTTTACGGCAGTATACTAATTATACTATCAGCCACACCCTCGGAGAAGGAAATAATGAGGCTGATAAAATAACCAATTGGGCAATTACCTTTACAAATCATGACTTCATAGTGGTGGAGGATTTTAGAAACATTTGCATTGAAAAAGATGTATAGCAAAGGTGCATATTTTAATAATGGATGGGGTAGCCACTTATGAAATCTTGCATGGACTATTAATGAAGGTAGTGATTCAGGATGATGCAAATGGATTATGAAGGATGCAAACCATATGTCTGTAGTAATTAGAAGGGACAGTAAGTAATGATGAAAGTTTGTTCTTTCAAAAATGAGATATTAATGCGAGAGGTGAAGGAACCCGCTGCACGAGTGAATGGATGGCCATAAAGATAAATGCCATCCTCACACTAAAAACTCACGATAGAGAAACTAAACTTTAACTTTGTTTATTTTTAACTATGATTGTGAATTGCAGGTGCTTTTAGCCTCTATGAAGTGAGAAGCGGCAACCATGGAAGTTAATTTCAGTATTGATCGCAAAAAGAAAATGAAAGTGTTCAAAGGTCTAGCCAACAATGAACAGGTGGAAGGATTGTTAAAAGAAGAGATGAAGGAAATGGTTAATGCGGTGCTCACGGTCATTGACAAGTAGTTTCAAGAATGAAAGGTGAAATGTCAGGTTAATTTGGACATAAGCTCTGTGTTTGTAGCCTGAGGCTTGGAAATCCGCACAACCACAAAGGAAGTGGAAAGAGTCACGCGAGCCCTGTTTGATGAAGATGTGTTAGGGGAGATGACATCCATTCTGGAGTGGTCCATCCCAGGGATAGGCTCGGACATATCAGAGTGTTTCGAGGAAGACAAAGATGAGAAAATATTTGGCCTCATTCCTTTCTTAAGGTGGAGGGCTAATGTGGATAAGCCGCTAATGTTCTAGCGAGCGTAGGAAGGCTGGGCCAGAGTGACTAAAGAGCTGGCTCGAGAGGAGAATAGAGCAAAGAATTTGGCAGGACTGTTTTCTCTTCCGGTGCCAAGGAAGAAGCGAAACAACAAAGGAAAGAAAAGGGCCGCCTAGGAATAGGGAATAGTGCAGGTAATATAACAAGTTTTTTGAAGCAAAATTTTGAAAAAATAGTAAATGAAGACTGATTTTGGGAAGGCACAACCCTGCTGTGAGCATGAAAATACATCAAGATTCTAGCAGAAGGGAAGATGACAAGTGTGGCGGTTTTTGTAATTAATCAACTCATTCAACATAGATGTAGAAATATGGTATATTTTAATATGTAAATGTGTAAGGATGGTTAGATAGTAGTATTTTGAAATTCGTATGGGTAAATGCCCAGCTATGAAATATAGACTGATGGTAGTTATGGGATTTTGGCCCTCTGAAAACTGATGTAGTGTAAATGATGCAGAAGGAAAATGGATTGTAATACCTCTTTATTTCAATATAATACAAAAAACTTTACCGACCCAAAAAATATATTACTTAATCTAATATTAATTAGTATCATAACTAATTATTACATTAATTATTAATTAATTAGACTTATTAATTGGTAGTTAATTTTTTAATTTCTATTGTCGATTATCGTGTACTTTCCCTGTTTAAAATGTATTGTTCTTTTGGGCTTTTTGGGAAACTACGTCGACTCCTAGAGAATTGTACCAGAGATTGGGGTGTATACTATGTCCTTTTGTTTCTATTTTGCTTTGTGTTTAACATCTTTTCGATTGTCTTTCCCCAAATTGTTGCTTAAGCTTGAGTGTGGATGTTTAGTTGGTGCTTGGTTCGTGAACCAGTATGTATTCCTGTTGGTCTTATGTGGAACTAAATTCTGACTGTGGTACCTATACGGTACTTTTGAGATTAATGACCACTATGAGCTTAAGGTAGGTAATCTTGTGTCTAATGGGGAGTGGCTTGCAATGAGGGTTGGGACCCTAAGAGGTTGCCAGGGTAACTCATTGTAAAGTTACTTAATAAGTGATAACCTAATACACTACGAGGTTTAAAATGAATTAATAAGACATCTGTATTCCTCGCCCATGCCTTGAGTGCTTCGATAAACTAGGATGGGAGTAGGAGAAGATGCTTGATTTGGTCTTGCATAGTTAGTACCCTTGTTTGTACGAGAGGTTACTGATACCGCATAGAGTCACTAGGGGGTCAGGGGTCTGGTGAGACTAGGTGGGTCACCTTAGAGTTGACTCGTGTGATGAAACTGCCCCATATTCACTTCAAATTTCCTACGTGATTTGGTTGCCTATGGGTTTATAGGTCTTTACCTATTTATTTGGAATTGTACCTTGTGATAGAAAGCGTTCTAGATCCCTTGTTTCTTCCTACTTATGACTGGTTTGTAAACCGATTGGGATTTGTTGTTATCTCTCAGCATAGTGGGAGTGGATCATCTAGGTTCCACGAGGACGGGTGGTAGTGATCCTCTTTACCATTGGAGACCTCAATGTCCTTGTACCATTGTGGGTGACTTTATAGCAGTTGTACTTCTCTGCGACTTCTTAGGAGATATGTTCCTATATTTCTTAAAGTTGTTTACCATATCATGTATATGTATTTCAGTTATGCTATTCATGGATTAATGTATTGTAATTCATGTTTAATTATTATTACATACCTTGCGACTTGTGTAGTGGATGTCATTTCTTGGTTATACCTTATGGTATCAAATGTAATCGTATCATTATTTATGAATTGATAAACTTATGAATCATGTTGTTCTTTAGCATATTTATGTTTAATAGTTAATTAATTTATGACTAATTCTTACGTTATGGAACCCTTGAGAATTGTATCCTTGTTGAGTTTACTTTATGATAATGTTTTGTGTTTCACTGTATTTGCTTCCGCATAATTAATCATCTTGAATGTAAACTTTTAAAAAAAAAATCTGTGAACTTAGTTGTTACTTATGTTATGTATGTGGAGCCTAATCAGACTCAGGTTCTTTCGGCATGGTTTCCCCCCAGACTTATCTACAGGGGATTGGGGGCAGTGCCCCCAAGCTCGAAGTCAAGGGGCAGAGCCCCTTGCGGGGTCCTAGCTGCCCCTCGACGCCAACAATGACTTAATAATATTGTAAAGGGTCGGCCATCAATTTTCTATTAGTCAGAGTATTTTTTGCCCTAATTAGGTTAAGTCAAAAATACTTGTGAAAAGGGCTTAGGGTTTGAGATTCATTGTATGAGGGATTTTTGTAGCTTCCTGTGATGGCATTGAGTTACAGGTTTCAGATTGTAATCACTGGATATTAATAAAGACATTAGACTCACTGTTGGTGGATGTAGCCCAGGGATTGGGTGAACCACGTTAAATTTCTGTGTTATTATGTTCTCTTATGTGTGTTAATATTTGCATATTTCTGCTTATTATTCTAACAACTTATAGATTATTTTCTCTTGGGTTCCCTAGTGGGGCATTACACTTGGTATTAGAGCCCATGTTTCTTAACACTGGGATCTTTGGTAATCGCATACGCCCACTAGTTGTTTAGTAGTTGAAAACTTGAAAACAAACATAGACATATAACACCCTTGTATTTCAGACTATTATTTTATGACCACACACCATGTCTTTGTTGGAGTAAATAGTTCACTGTTTACTCTTTACTTACGTTTACTTAGGTACATTCATTAATTGGGTAGATGGATATCATTGAGTCCAACTTGGACTCTACCTTATCTTAGAGGATATTGTTGAGTTCTATCAGAACTCTCCTTCCTCCAGGTTGAGACACTTGTCTCAACCTTGTCTGTGTTTCCTATATGATCTTGCCTATATAAGTAGAGCCTTTGTACCTTTTTATTCACCTCAATATCTCAATACATTACCTCATTATCTCAATACATTACCTAATTATCTCAATATATTCTTGTGTTTTGTCTCTATGTTCTGGAGGATGTCTGTAGACTAGCTCCTGGGCATAAGATAGTTTATCCTAACATGGTATCAAAGCCTTCAGTCTCACAGCTTTTTCTAGTTTAGAGAGTTTAGTTTTTTTGTTTTGAGGTCCATGTTTTCTATTTGTGGTAAACCAGTGTATTTTTAGATCTATGTTACTTTCAAGGTTTGTTTTGTTTGTCTGTAGGCTTGTTTTTGAGATCCACATCTCATACGATGTTTGGATGAGTTCATGCTCAATCTTTGGTTCTTGCTAAGACCACGCAATTTCATTTAATTGCATAGTTGGTTTATTGGTTTGGCCCATTTTAGCCTTCAGAGTCACAATGCCCACAATCACTGATTAGTTGATGCATTAAGTTGTGAATTGTTTGCTTTGACCAACATTCTCTCTCATTGTTATTTTTGAGGTTCTTATTAATGTAAGGATTGGTGTCGTGATTGAGAAAACTCATCTCTGTGTCACCTTCTGGTCATTGTTCTTGGTTCCGCCCAGATCTCTCATCACACCTCATTCACGTAGAGGCTACTTTGAGAACCTCTCTGTAGGCCTCTTGAACACTGATCAAAGTTCCGTATGAGCACAATCTTTGCAATTTGTTGCTCCCATGCCTAAAAAAGAGCAATTTATCAGCGTTATACAATAACTGGCAGTATGTGTGGAAGCTATGACATGTTTTATGTATGTTTGGGTGCCACCACTAGAGAAGGAGTTGTAAAAAAAAATTTGAGAGCTGCACCAACTGCACATTTATTGGCCAGCACATTTGTCTTGTTTGAAGCAAATAGAAAGGATGCTCAAGTTCCTCAAATATTCTTAACCACCCTTGTTGAAGATTTGCGCACCCATCTTGAGTCACATGAGCACTCCAAGCGCTATCTCTGGGTTGCTCCAGCTTCTCGGCCCCACCCAACATTTGTGAAGCTTCATTTCATAGGTTGTGATTTGTGAGGCACTTCATCCATACCTGGTGGCTTGTCTCTTTCTTTTTCGATAGAGATTTTGGTGCCTCAAATATTTGGCGCACTACCTCTAGTGCGTTGATCACCTCTGATTTTCTAGTTCTTATTACGTGGAGCATTCTCAGTCAATGCAGTAGCACATTTATGAGTGGTGGCTTATTGGGTGTCTGAGTCCTCCTTTGTATGCTTCTTCACTTCCTTATTGTGTCAGTGGTTACTTCATTGGCGTGCACAATAAAAGCGTGGAGGGCTCACATCTTCTTTGGTTGGTGGACAGTTCGTGGTGAGTTCTATTGTGTATGCACCTAAAGATCATTTTGGGTGGGTGGTTTTATCTTTGGTGAGCATGCACCGCTTTGTGATACACCTTTTCTGAGTGGATCCGCATTCGGTGTCAGATATGATGTTGTACATGCATAGAGAGTTTGGCCAACAATTAATTTGGAGGCCCACAAATCTAATTTCCTAACTAGTGAGCCCACATGGCAGCGGTCTCTTTAGTCATTCACGTGGTTTTCATTATATGACTGGAGCTCGTACTCACCACTTTTTTGGGTGATATTCTTTACAAGATCTTCCTTTGCTATAAAGCAGGCAAGACGTGAAGTGCTTAAGCCATAACTGGTGAAGCACAATGTGGGTCTGAAAGTGGACGCCCTCCACTGCATCGACGATAAGGAAGGGTGTCATCACTAAGGAGAGTATTGGTGAAATATTTCTTCTCAATCCATGTGACTGTGTGGAGTCCACCTAGGCACGACGTTCTATAACTGGTGAATCTTTTTTCTTCTAGCAGTCATAGTTGATTTGTCCTCTATCACATTTATTGTTTGACAAATCAGCTAGGGCGTTTGATAGCAATGGTGGATTAATGGGATGCATGCCTGTATTGTGAGTGGGTGTGGCATGATATTGTTCAAAGAGTGCATGTTGACTGGTAGCACATGTTGCAACTTGTCATGCTAGTCCCACTATGCAAAGTCTGGAGATTTTGTATATCTGTAGTTCACAATTTTTTATTATTCATGGTTGACGCATTTATGCTTTGGTCGACGGAGGGGATCTCTCTTATCCAGTGCACTACTAAATGCTTTGTGAGCTGGAGCCAATTTGGGCTACCTTGGTCACCGTTCTTGTTCTTTGACTGGTGGTCAACTGGCAGTTACATCTTCTATTCAAATAGAATTGGTGCCTTCGAAGTTGTGGACCTTTGATCACTACTGTATGCAAGACCACTTGGCATTGAAGACTAGTGATTGGGTAGACCATTATTGGCTTGGCCATCTTGGTCACAAAATGAAGCTGCATCCTCTCTTGCTTTATGGAAAACAAGCCCTGTGAAGCACTTGCACATTCCTTAGCCCGTGCTTCAAAGAATGATCATCATTTGTGGTTAAATGGAGCAATCTGAAGTCTCGTAATTTTCTAGTCACATAGAGAAACTGAGAGCCTTGCTTGTGCTTCATAAGCACCTCGCTATATCTTTTTTTGTGTGGATTTACATTGTGGCTCACAATGATGCTTTTTCCTTCAATGGTTTCTGGATGTTATGGGGTGGCATGCAGAGTCATCATCAAACCCATTCACCCGTTCAACTTTTCTTGGGCCCTCTCCATCTGGGAGGGGCACTCGTAGTCTCATGGAGGACCAAAACTCTTGACCCTGGGTACAAAAAAAAGGGGTGGGTCATTTGTTTTACCTTTTGGCCCTAATAGGCAAGTCTCTTCACTTGACCATAACTTGGACATCCGGAGTTCAGTTTTGGCAAATGAAGCATCATCGCAAAGGTGATTTCATGCACTACCCATTGGTACAAAAATTTTCAAGTTTTTTCTTGAGTTGGTGTCCTTATGATTTAAAAGAACATCCTTTCTAAGCACTAATTGTAGACACATTAGATCCAGTGTCATCTCTTTTGGGGACTTTTGCACACATGATGTGCCATATTATTGTACTCGCATTGAATTGGAAAGTGCCATGGGGGGTTGTTTAGAGCCTTTGTTTTCCAATCACAACTTTGTCAAAGTGAGATTTCATCCATGACAACAGAAAAATTGTTGATATTCTTGCCTCATGCGAGTGTGTAGTTTGACTGCACACACCCTTTTCTCAGTTGTAGATGCATATTTTCTCCCTTATGCATAACATGGTGACACATCATTTCAATGGATCTATTATGCCTCACCCAAGTCATCATTATGGGGGGTATCATACTATTCATGCTAATGCTTCCCTGGTTTTGCTTGCAGTGCATTGAGACACTCTTGCATTCCTTTTTGTGGAGGCTTCCATGGTTTCACTTGCAGTGTGTTGCGACATTGTTGGATTCCATTTAGACTATTGCACCTGCATTTCAACAAGGTTGAGAAGTGAAAATGGTATCACTCAAACAACATCATTGGTTGTGTAGTGAAGGTCACTCATGCAGATTATTGTGTCATCTGTATCTTCGATCGACAGAGGCTATTGCCATTATTTCCATCTGATCAATTTTTGAGAAGTGCCATTTGGAGCACTCATATAGATTTGTGTCTTCCTGATCATAATATTCTTTAGATGAGATCATCATATATAGCACCATATCAGTCATCGACAGTTGTCTATAGATTCTTCGCGCTTTAGAAATGTTCATGTTCATGCTTCTAGGACATTACTTTATGACTTATTTTGTGTTAACGTTTCTCCTTGATGTTGATATAGGAAAATGGTTACCAAAACTAGATCTGTTACTGGGGCCAAAATGTAGGCCGCAGTAGAGGGCACAAAAGGGGTAGGATCCCTAGTGCATTTGCGGGTGCTAGGATTGAGAGTGTGCACAAGGAGAAAAGGGAAGAGCACAGTGATGAACGAGAGGTTGAGACAGAGACTCAAACCATGCAATTACTTTAGGCCATTTTGGATCACCTTCCCAAGGCAAATAGAGATAAGAGGGAAGAGCATCACCATGAGGAAGAGACTAGATAGAGATCCAAGAGCCCGGTTAGGAAGGGCATTTCAGGTGATCAGGAGGCCGCTAAGGTCAGGCAGATGAGAGACCTTCTAAGATCACGACCACCTCCATTCGATGGTCTTGGTACTGGATTTGAGGTGGAAACTTGGCTCATTGTTTTGGATCATTGCTTTGCTATGCAACAATTTGACACCAATGTCAAAGCGAGGTATGCTATCATAAACCTCGAGGGGTTTGCAACCACTTGGTGGAAGATTAAGGAGGATAAGTTGGGACTTAGCATAGAAACCACCACTTGGGAGTTATTTTTGGAGAACTTCCATGAGCGGTTCTTATTTGACCAGTGGCACCAGCAACACGCAGATGATTTCCATAATCTATGGCAGTTAACCCTTACAGTTCAGGAATATGAGCACCGTTTCTTTGAGCTAAAGCCTTATGCATGGTTTACCGACAAGTCTCCACTAACGGTTCAACATTTCATTAGGGGGCTTAGTAGCCACATCATTGGGGGAGTCAAGGTTTTTGAACCTAAGACCCTCAAAGGAGGCATTCAACAAAGCTACTCTAGTTGAGGCAATCTAGATTTCGGGTCGTGGTGGCCAAGTAGGTGCTCACACTGGGGGATCTAATTCTTTGGGGTTTTAAGGTAATTAGTCCCAAGGGGCTGGGAACTTCAAGAAACCCTTCTCTCATTTCGAGGGTAACCAGGGTCAGTAGTAGAAGGGTTCATATCCTCCAGCGCAAAGCGGTAGTTATCAGTCAAAGAACTTTCAAAACTTTTAGTGCAACAAGCACAATCAACCCAGTCAACCATCGCAGAGCTCCCATTCAATGGCTAGCAGAGGGAGCTACCAACAGTCTAGTGTACCCTCCTCTAGGAGAGGTTATGGTAGAGGTGTTGGTTGCTTCTCTTGTGGGTAGTTTGGGCATATTACAGTGAATTGTCCCCAACGTGCACTACAGTTTTTAGGATAGAGGGTCGTAGCTTCAGAGCCTACAGTAGGGTATGCTGGTAGATCTCACAAGGTCTTTGCAGCTATGGATCAACATCAAGTAGAGCACCAGGGCACAGTGGTAGAAACTTTGGGTCCTACTCGAGGTATTTCTCTTTCTATCTTGTTTGATCCAAGAGCTACAGACTCTTTTATATCTCCTTTTATAGTAGAGCGATCTGGGCTTGTGGTAGTAAAGTAGGATATAAGTTGGCAAGTAGAGTTAGCCTCGGGGGAAAGGGTACCAACAAATTATCTAGTGCTTAATTGTGAGTTGAACTTGGGTAAGTTCACCACCTTGGTGGACCTTCGTGTGATTCCCTTGGGATCATATGATGTTGTCCTTGGGATGGATTAGTTAGGATCTCATGGATCCAACATTGATTGTAGACAAAAGATCATCAGATGCAAGGATGATTTTGTAAAGGACCTAGAGATTTTGGGTGTTCAACGTCCTATTTCCCTTCGTATTACTTTCACCATGCAACTCAAGCGAAGCATGCGAAAGGGATGTCAGGTTTTTGTTGTATCTATGAATGAGCTAGATGAAGTTGAGATAGGGGACAAGACTCTTGATCATCCTATTCTTCAGGAATTCATAAATGTCTTTCCAAGTGATATTCCAGGTATGCCACCAAAGCGTGACATAGATTTCCATATTGACCTCATTCCAAGAGCACATCCTATTTCTAGAGCTCCTTACCAGATGACCACTCAGGAGTTGAGTGAGTTGCGACTCCAGTTAGATATTTTGGCAAAGGGTTGCATTCGACCAAGTGTTTCCCCATGGGAAGTACCTATACTCTTCGTCAAGAATAAGGATGGATCTTTACACTTGTGCATCGACTATAGATAGTTGAACAAGGTAACGATCAAGAATAGGTATCCTCTGCCAAGGATTGATGACCTATTTGATCAAATTAAGGGATCCAAGGTGTTCTCTAAGATAGATCTCAAGTTAGGATATCATCAATTGCATATCCAAGATGCGGATATTCACAAGACTGCATTTTGCACTCGCTATGGACATTACGAGTTCACAGTAGTCCCTTTTGGCTTGACGAATGCTCCATTAGTCTTCATGTGCTTGATGAATGGAGTATTTCATTCTTATCTTGATCGCTTTGTTCTCGTCTTCTTGGATGACATATTGATATATTCCAAATCCCCAGAAGAACACAAGGAACATATGCGACAGGTTTTGTAATGCCTTCGGGATAATCAGTTGTATGCCAATGTGGCAAAATGTGACTTCTTTCAGTCAGAAGTTCAATACCTGGGTCATGTCATTTTAGGTGAGGGTATCTCAGTGGATTCCTCAAAGATTTAGGCGATGGTGGATTGGCCAACACCCACTAATGTGTCACGAGTTTGTAGTTTCGTGGGATTGGCTGGTTATTACCGTCGATTTGTTTAGAACTTCTCTAGAGTTTCTCACCCTATCACTTCTCTTTAGAGGAAAGGGAAGAAGTTTGTTTGGACATAAAAGTGTGAAGAGGCCTTCCAAAACCTCAAGGAGCATTTGACTAGTGCACCTATTCTAGTGGTACCCAATCCTTTGGGTGAATTCATGGTGTGTACTGATTCTTCTTTGGAAGGTATAGGGGCAGTCCTTATGCAAGAAGGACCTGTGATTGCTTATGAATCTTGCAAACTCAAGGATCATGAGCTGAACTACCCTACACATGATCTTGAGTTAGCAACAATAGTTCATGCATTGGTTCGATGGACAGATTTTCTTTTAGGACATTGGTTTGATCTTCATAGTGATCACCGTAGCCTACAATATATCTTTACCCAACCTAATCTGAATGCTAGGCAGAGACGATGGATGGAATTTCTCTCTAAGTATGACTTTGAAGTCAAGTATATTCAGGGTAAGGAGAATGTGGTAGCTAACACCTTGAGTCGAAGGAGGCATGAGATATCATATTTGACTCTTGTGTAGATTTACGGAGTCGTATACTCCAAGCACTTCCTACAGATACTTGGTATCAAGAAGTGAGTGCAGAGATTGAATTAGGGAGACCTTTAAAGGGTAGATTTTCAGGTTATGTTCTAGAGACAGATGGTCTTTTGTGTCACACAGGCCAAATATATGTACCTCCATCAGATGATCTTCGTACATTGATTCTATCTAAGGCTCATCGTGCACCTTACTCAGCGTATCTAGGTGTCAAGAAGATGCATGCAGACCTTAGACAGATATATTATTGGACTGGTATGAAATAAGACATTCTTGATTTTGTGGCAAGATGTTTATAGTGTTAGAGGGTTAAGGCAAACCACCAGCATCCAACAGGGCTTTTACAGCCTAATCTCATTCCAGCATGGAAATGGGATATCATATCAATGGATTTTATCATAGGTTTGGCTATGACTCCTCACAGACATGATGCTATCATGGTCACTGTTGACCGGTTGACCAAGGTGGCACACTTTTCTCCTATGAGAGCATCCTACACAACAACTTCAGTGGCTAAAGTCTTTATGCAGGACATTGTGAGACTAAATGGTATTCCTGCAAGATTATATCAGATAGGGATCCAGTATTCACTTCTGCATTTTGGAATTCTTTGCAGCACGATCTAGGAGCTCATCTGAATTTTAGTTCAGCATATCACCCTGAGACCGATGGTCAGACAGAGCGGGTCAATTAGGTATTGGAGGATATGTTAAGGATGTATGTCATGGATAGGCAGACTCACTGGGAGGACTATCTATACCTGGTTGAGTTTGCTTATACCAATGGTTATCATAGCTCCATTGGTATGTCACCTTTTCAGGCATTGTATGTGTTAAAATATCTAATCCTTACTTGTATTATTTATTTATTTAGGTGATTACTAGGGAATCCCTACATGTTTTTTGTCTACTAGTCCAAGTAGGAGGACATGTCACTATTTTTTAATTCCTTTAATAAGTAAATTAGATATTCCTCCTTAAGAGGAATCTCACATTTGTCTCACACACAATATGAATGTGGCATTCATAGAATATGGGAGTTGCGTGCAAACTTCTTCACTCGTCTCTACTTAAGAGATGCTTCTCTCTCACTTCTCAGGGTTGGTTCTCACAAGTTGGTTCTCATGGGATTTATTCTCTCTTCTTCTTTCATTCTCATTCTTGCTCTCCAATTTTGTAATGAGCTTCTTGCTCAAGCTCTCTCTCTTTCATGGCTTCTTGCCTCATTCATATTATTCACAAGGGGTTTTTTCTTGTTTTTCCCCTTTCCAAATCCTTGTGTTCTTGTCTTGGTGTTGGAGCATTTTGGTGAATCTTGTGTTTGATCTATTGAAGGAAAATCTCTCTTTCTTTGTATTTGGTAAAACTCCCCCTTTTGCACACTCTCTTGGATTCTTTCCTTAATCTAGTTTCCATTTATTTGTATTTTTCTAACATGGTATCAGAGCTATTTAATCCTTGTTTAAGTGTTTTGTAGGAAGGTGTCATTCAAAGGAGCAAGCTCTTCTTGTTGATCTAATATTTATTTTGCAGGTTTTTCCTTCATTATTTTCTTGCAATCTAACATTTTTTTTCATTATTATTTTAAATCTAACCTTTTTTTGCCATATGGTCATCCTTTTTTTAAATCTAACCTTTTTTCATTATTCTTTTATTTGTATTTTCTAACAGTATGGTCGTCCTTGTCGTGCGCCTTTGAGTTGGGATAGGCTAGAGGATCACATTCTGCTAGGTCCTGATATGCTTTGAGATATGGAGCAACAAGTAGAGCACATTCGAGAGCATTTGGTCACAGCCCAAGATAGACAGAAGAAGTATGCAGATGCTCATAGGGTGGATAGACAATTCACAGTTGGTAATAGGGTATTCTTGAGAGTGCAACCACAAAAGAGTTTGATCCATTATGGAAAGGGTTCAAAGTTGGCACCTCATTTTGTAGGCCCTTTTGAGATTCTCGAGAGGATAGGACCGGTTTCTTACTGCCTTGCATTGTCGCCTAGCTTAGCTTGCATTCATGATGTTTTCAATGTTTTAGTTCTTAGGCAATATATTCCAGATGTGACACATGTTCTTGATTGGAACGCCTTACAGGTAGAGGACGGGCAGCTGGCTTTGGAGCCCGTTCAAATTCTGTAGCAATGGGATTTGACCCTCATGGATCGCACCATTGAGAAGGTAAGGGTCCAATGGGACCCTTCTGATGAGTCATCAGCGACTTGGGAGGATGCAGCGAGACTACGTGATTTATATCCCTATTTGTTCGTAGGCTTCTAGGAGTAAGCCTGAGCTAAGAGGGGTGAATGTAGTGCCTACCCTTTAGTATCTTTTAGTTATTTTGTTAAACTCTTTTTGGCCACTTGCACATGTGCATCGATGACTCTAGTTTCTATTTCAGTTGATATTGTATGATTGTTCGCTATATTTCAGTTAGTAAGAACTATGGATTTTGTGTGATTTGATATTATTACAGTTAGACTTATGATCAGTTTTATCATGTTTATCTCATGTTATGATTACATTTATGGTTATGGATTACTGACAATACTGACACCCTATTTATATGCACATGGATCATATGTATGCTTTTACTTTATGTATAATGTGATTTTATGGTATGAGACGGGGTCGTAGTTACTTGCGTGCGAGATCCACACGACCTATCATCCTCAACCATTGCTAGTTACATATTATATGTATGCACATGTTCGTCTTTGTGGTGACAGGATTGCAGGTATCGGGCATTGTCTTCCCTGAATTGGCAAGAGTGAGTGTGCCCTATCGCAACGTCTCAGTGGTAAGAGGCGGGAGATGGTGAATAGGTCCAAAACCCTAACTTAAACCTTTTATTGTCCTATTTAGTGGACAAGATTTTGTGTCTTCACCCTTCGAAATCTGTCAAGTGACGTGAATTTGGGAACCTTTCCTTGGGTTTGAGTTTTGATTATTTTGGTTATGTCAGGTTTTCAGGTTGTATGCTTAGTTTAAGGTTATTCGTGTTAGAATAAAATTTGGGTTGTATATTAATAATGTTATATTTTATTTAAATCATGTAGTTATTAAATAACTAATCAAGGGGGGTATTTGATCAATAAAAGATTAATTGATATACCTTTGTTGTATTAATTAATTTAAGTGAATCTATAATTTCTATTAAAACGTGAAATAAACTTTTTAAGTGCAAAATTGAATTTCAAGTTGTCTTTTGGAGGATAAAGATGAATTGTTTTGGAAATCAAATTTTTTGACTCCAAAAGTCAATTGGAATTACTTTTAACCTTAGGGGTAAGTTTAGAAACCCTAGGTTAGTAGTGTTTTTTTCTATTTTAGGGAATTTTTGAGCTCTTCCCAAGAAAATAGAAGTTGAAGGATCTAAGCTCTGAATTTTGCTAAGGAGGAGTTTCTGAGATTTGAAGGAGAATCTGGAAAGCTTGCTTGTGCACTGCTGGATCAATGGTTTCAGATTTATCAAGAGTTTTGAGGTAGCATCCTAAATCTGAATTTGTAGGTGTATGTTTTATTTTAAATCTTTTATTAGGAAAGTTAGATTTTTTGCATTTAGATTAGTCTTGGTAGATGGGTTTTGCTTAAACTTATTTTGTAGATCCTAGGAGGGATTAGGAACAAACCTGTGGATTCAGTTTGGTAGTAAACGAACTAGTTCATCAGAATCCATGAATTTTTGGAACTTAGGAATTATCCTTAGAAAATTAGTTTGTGTTTTTGAGGAATTTTTCCCCAAAATTGATATTTTGCTCAATCTGGGTTAGACATTTTAAAGTATTTGGTTTGTAGGCCAAAGATATTTAATATGTGTATTTTTCCCCTTTTAAACCTTATAATTATTGGGTGGTAAGATTAATTTAAATTAATAAAAATATTTTTTTTCTTGCTGTTGTTTTATTTTACAGAACTATGTGTTCTGTATTTAAAAAAAATTAAAAAAAATAAAAATAAAAAACAAACTATTTTAATGTTTGTTAGTTTTTTATACAAAAAATAAAATTAAAAAAAAATATTTTTTTAAAAAAGTAAATGAAAGGGGCGGGGGGTCCCATTTCCCCACCCCGGCGGCTAAGCTGCGGAGGCAGCTAGACTGCCGGCGGCAGTATAGGCTGTTGCGATAGCGCTAGGGGGCCCGCCTCCCAGGGTATTGGGGTGCAGGGTACGTCCCCCCCCCCAAAAAAAAAAATTGTTATTTTTTTAATTTATTAAATTAATTTTTTTAAAATGATTTTAATTTAATTTAATTTAATTTGTTATTGTTATTAATAATTATTTAGTTAATATGTTATTTAAATTTTATTTTATATATATGCTTTAATTTTTTTATTAGTTTTGAAAAGTGATTTAGTTTATTTTAATATTAATTTTATATTAATATTAATTAATGTTAGAATACACTATAGGTGTTTTAAACTTGTAATTTTAAAAAAAACCTTAGTTTTAATATTAGTTAATCTAATAACTGACCAAAAAAATATATTAGTTAATCTAATATTGATTAGTATCATAACTAATTATTATGTTAATTATAAATTAATTAGACTTATTAATTGGTAGTTAATGTTTTAATTTCTATTGTCGATTATCATGTACTTTCCCTGTTTAAAATGTATTGTTCTTTTGGGCATTTTGGGAAACTACGTCGACTCCTAGAGAATTGTACCAGAGGTTGGGGTGTATACTATGTCCTTTCGTTTCTATTTTGCTTTGCGTTTAGCATCTTTTCAATTATCTTTCCCCAAATTGTTGCTTAAGCTCGAGTGTGGATGTTTACTTGGTGCTTGGTTCATGGACCAGTATGTGTTCCTGTTGGTCTTATGTGGAACTGAATTCTGACTGTGGTACCTGTACGATACTTTTGAGATTAATGACCATTATGAGCTTAGGGTAGGTAATCCAGTCTCTAAGGGGGAGTGGCTTGCAATGAGGGTCGGGATCCTAAGAGGTTGCCAGGGCAACTCATTGTAAAGTTACTTAATAAGTGATAACCTAATACGCTACGAGGTTTAAAATGAATTAATAAGACATCTGTATTCCTCACTCATGCCTTGAGTGCTTCGATAGACTAGGATGGGAGTGGGAGAAGATGCTTGATTTGGTCTTGCATAGTTAGTACCCTTGTCTGTACGAGAGGTTACTGATACCGCATAGAGTCACTAGGGGGCCGGGGGTCCAGTGAGACTGCCTGGGTCACCTTAGAGTTGACTTGTGTGATGACACTTCCCCATATTCACTTCAAATTTCCTATGTGAGTCGGTTGCCTCTAGTTTTATAGGTCTTTACCTATTAAGTTGGAATTGTACCTTGTGATAGAAAGCATTCTAGATCCCTTGTTTCTTCTTACTTGTGACTGGTTTGTAAAGCGATTGGGATTTGTTGTTATCTCCTTAGCACAGTGGGAGTGGACCATCTAGGTGCCACGAGGACGGGTGGTAGTGATCCTCTTTACCATTGGAGACCTCGATGTCCTTGTACCATTGTGGGTGAATTTATAACAGTTGTACTTCTTTGTGACTTCTTAGGAGATATGTTCCTATCTTTCTTAAAGTTGTTTATTATATCATGTATATGTATTTTAGTTATGCTATTCATGGATTAATGTATTGTAATTCATGTTTAATTATTATTACATACCCTGCGACTTGTGCAGTGGATGTCATTTCTTGGTTATACCTTATGGTATCAAATGTAATCATATCATTATTTATGAATTGATAAACTTATTAATCATGTTGTTCTTTGGCATATTTATGTTTAATAGTTAATTAATTTATGACTAATTCTTACGTTATGGAACCCTTGAGAATTGTATCCTTGTTGAGTTTACTTTATGATCATGTTTTTTGTTTCATTGTATTTTCTTCTGCATAATTAATCATCTTGAATGTAAACTTTAAAAAAAACAATTGTGAACTTAGTTGTTACTTATAGGTTATTTTCTCTTGGGTTCCCTAGCGGGGCATTATAGTGAGTTTTCAATTCTGAATTCCCGACTGTCGGAATCTCATAATAAATTGTAATTGCATATCTGAGGCTTGAAGACCATAAATCAAATCTAACAAATTTGAGCTAAAAATGGCGAGGAAAGTTTGAAAGTGGCAAACTGTACCCAAGGATAGTTCAAAAGTGGCAAACTGTACTAGGTAATTTTGATTGAATTTTTATGGGTCTATTTGATTATGTTTAATCTTCCCAATTATGATACACTGGCTTTGTAACATGTTCCTACACGTAGAAAAATGGGGAAGAAGGTTGGATAAAGGGGTTTTCTATAGTCAAACCCTTGTTTAGGAATCAAACTTGAAAATTAAAGGAAGTTAAATAAGGAAAGATGAAATAGAAGTTATATTTGAATTGAAAATCACCTTATACCTTGACGGTGCAATGCTTCTTTGAATGTGATCACAAGTGTTAATGCAGTAGCTTGATCTAAAAGGAAATCATGAAATAAATGTCTTGGATGTTGTTTATTGTAGTTTTCCAACAATGCTTGATGAAGAAGAAAGAATACTTTTAAGGATTGAAGACTTGGATGCTTAATTGTAGAAGAGATCTTGAACTCCAGTTGTTTGATTGATCATGAATGCTTGAAGACTTGATAATGAATGCTCACACTTGATAATAGATACCAAAATAAGGAGAGATAAGGGTTTTATATACTTAATCCATCATTTTGAGGGTTAAAACTTAGGTAAGCCGACAACGGAAGTAAATCTCCCACAAATACCCCATCAAAAGGCCCTGGGTCAAATCTAGGCCTAATTCCTAGGGGATAGTTCACCAATGGCGACCTGTCCTAGGGATAATTCAACAATGACGAACAATACCTGGGAAAATGAGGTAAAATTTGGACTATGGGTCCCAAACATTCAGTAAGTGTAGGATCTTCAAGTACAACTTAATCCGAGATCATAACAGGTCCCGAAGGCCAAAAATAGGGCTATAGGGCCTAGGTGATGAAATGAATTATTTGGTTGGAGGAAAAATAGGGAAGTATACTTAATTTAATTGATTGCGAGGGATTGGCTCATATGAATTAATAAATTCATAAAGGGGTGATTTTAGGCATCTACAAGTCAAATGGAATCAAAGCATATTTAGGTGTCATAGGGAAGGAAATTTTTTGGGAAGTAAGTTAACGGGCCTTAGCATGATGTCTTTGACATTGGTCTTTAGCACTTTGGTTTCTCTTGGTTCCACTTGAAATTTAGGAAGCTTCAGGATCAATCAACATCATATCCTTTTCTTCCTTTGTAGAAGGAGGAGCATATGGAACCTTGATAGGTTGAGAGGTGAAAGATATTTGACATTTTTAAGATATAGGAGGTGGATTTGAAGCATATATAAGAGGAATGAAAATTGAAGGAAGGAGGCTAGGTCCAAGATGAGGAGGTGGAATATCCTTAGGTTTTCTAAACTTTGATATCATTGTCATTTTTTATTATTTTTTTAATACTACAGGGATTTCGTCACGACCAAGACCAGCAACCCAACATCCCATACCTTAGGTACCTAAGGTGAGACTAATCCCCTGTGGATGAAATCCACAACCCGCAAGCACTTCCACCTCTTAAACCTGAGAGCAGGGGTTGAAGCCGAGACCTATTGGGAGGAAACCCACAGCCCAAGCCAACTCTACTACCCATGTGAGCTTAGGTCATTTTTGGTTTTTTGTTAAGATAGGAACATAATTTTTTGTCAAGATTTTAATGGTTGAGGTGTTTGAGGCAAAAAACATTAAAGGGTGAAGTTTCCATGACTTGCTAATGGTTTATAGAGGCTATGATTGACCGTGATAATTTCTCCACTACGAAGGAACTTCAAACACTTGTAGACAATATAAGAAATAAATTTCATACAAGTAAGTGAATAATTTCCTAAAGTCACTCATAATTGATTGGATGTAGGGATTGCAATAGAGTGACATCTAATCACTTCTTACCAACTTCAATGCGAAGGGTAATAGAACCTATGGAAGGACAAATAAAACCATCATGTACCTTAATCATCACATTACATTTTTCATAAGTTTCTTGATGAATTTGTCTTGTAAAGGTATTTTCTTAAAAAATAACATTCACCTTGCACACATGATCAATAAGCACTCCTCAAGAGAGCTCTCCATTAATCTTCACAGTAATGTATAGGGGCCCTTTAGGTGCCTTAATTGTTTTTTTAGGATCAAGGTGATGCAAGGTAAATGTTTAGGATTGGGTTTATGCTTGGGTTTCTCAATGAGGTTAACAGCATTGCTGGCCACTTCACACGTATTTTCAATGTTCATAGTCATAGGGATATTAGGCTCAACAATTTTCGTAGAATGAGAAGGTAAAAATTGGTAGGCTCAATAGTATTATTAGAATGAGAAGGTAAAGGGTTGGTATAGATTTGAAAATTTTGATTAGGGAGTGTTATGGATTTGGTTCCCCTATCACGAAAATCCTCAACCATTATGGTATTAGAATCAATGAGGTATTGGATAAGTCGTGTATCATTAGAAAATGGAAGCACTTCCATTTTGGACTGGTTTAGCCCTCCGATTAAGTGGTTTGGGGTCATGTCAAGCGCCTTGAATGGGTATTTGAATTGGATCTAGATTTTCCCCCTTTTCTGCCCCTTTTCCACTTCTCTCTGCCCTGTTTCTGGCACCTTGATCTGGAGATTTGAAGTTCTTGACTTCAGGGTCAAGGTCAACCTTCTGGGTCAAGGTCGAACTCGACCCTGACCTAGGTTAGATTCAACCTTGACCCTGACCCAGGGTCTAATTTTCAAGTTCCTGGGGTTTCCAGATATCGGGCTTCGAAAAGATTTAATTCTCGCTTTCGGGTCGGCTGTTTCGATCTTCGAGGCAATGAATCTTGAAATTATATTAATATGTGTCCACTTCTAGGGGTATATGTCTAATAAGAATTTAATTCTCCCATGTAGGCCTCTCTAGAAGATTGTGCCCTTGATTGGTATTTAAGGAAGCCTTCTCCTCTCATTTTCTCTAACAATCTAAGACTTTAAAACTTGAAGAACAAAGGTGAAAGACAAGATACGAAGCAAAAATTGAAGCAAGACAATAATCCATTCAAGAATTCAAGTACCTTAAAGCATTCAATTCATCAAGGAGGTCCATTGGTAGCCATTGAAGGATTCAAGCTCTATGGGTCCCTCTTGTTGAAGATTTCTCCATCCACATCCATGTGAGCCTCTTCCCATTCCAAGATCCATTCAAGATTGGTGTTGAAGATCTACAAGCAATTGATATGAGAAATCTTACATTCTACATTCTACGTTCTACATTCTACATTCTATATTCTACATTCATTTGACGCATACATACTTGTGGATCCAAGGATTTGAATCCTCCACAAGGGTTTCTATACAAGCAAGGTGAATTGGTTTATTTGCTTTGTTTATTTATGCAATTTCAATTATACTTTAAAGTTAATTCCAAAACTGGGGTTTGACTAAGGCAAACCCCTCCCTCCAAAAAACAAAACCATTTTTATTGCAGGTACAGGTACATTATAGTGAATTTAAGAGCATATTTGGATACCCTTATCTACCAACTTTCAGGATCCGCGAATAGAATTTATGTCGGAGCAGTGCTGGTCAAGGTCGACATTTTGGGGTACAATTGCGCCCCCGCAAAGAGGTCAAGATCGACCTGGCTCAAAAAAGAAAAATATTTCTGGGTTTTGTAGATCTCACAATTTTGGTTCAAGATAGCAAAAATCAACAGTTTTTGAGACCGTTTGACAGGGTTTTCAGCAAATTGTTTTTTAGAGTTATGTATTTTATTCCATTATCCTTTGCAAACATTTCTAGATCTACATTCCTTATCATTAAAAATAAATGTAAATGGTTAAATATGTCATAGGGTCTCTCTTATGTGCAAATCTCCATTGTTTAAAACCCTATCTAAAGATCTCCATATTTTTCCCCTTTACAAGTCTTTTCAACTGATAACACTTTTTAATATCATGGTTGGGTTGACGATGATATTGGAAAAAGGCTTTGGCATCATATGAAGTTGGCAATTTTTGGAAGGGTCAATAGGTTTGACAGGAGGAAGTTTCAAAACATTAGCATTAATCAACTTGAGCATAACATTATGTAAAGACGTAGAAAGCAGAGTAAGATTACACATGGGTTTAAAGATCAATGACAAAGGAGCCACACATGATGTTGTAGTTGACACATGTATATTGACATGGTTTGAAGAATTGTTGTTAAAATTTATGGATCCTTTATTTGGATTCTATAACTTTTGGAATGTTTTTTTAGCAACATCATTCTTATCAACCTGAGCCATTGATGTAGATGACCCGAATTGGCTCGTCTAAAGCTAATAATAATGAAGCATTGTAGACAATTGGGCAAAAGAAGTAAACTCAAAAAATAATAACTTATATCTAATATATTTTTAAAAATTAGAGATGATTATTCTTTGAAAATCGATATGAGGCATGCGATAAGTTATTTGAGCATACAAATGTTTGTAGCTACCAATAAAATCAACCACTTTCTCTTTAAATCCTTCTTTGCAATCAATCAAATTAGTAAAATAAATCTAAGGACCAATATTATTTTGAAATTGTTGCATAAATGTATTAACCAATTTTTGAAAAGAATCAATGGATTAAGGAGGCAAAGAACAAAACATTGCAAGGTCTTATCTCTAAATATTCTAGAAAATAATATATCCATGGGTCTATGATCTATTAAGAAGGCACTACACAAGGTTTGAAATATTTTCACATGAGTCAAAGAATCACCTTTTCCACTGTACATCTCCAATTGAGGGATTTCCTTGTATCAAGGGATAATGATGTGAATAATGTCTTGGAAAAGCAGGCTAGCAATATCACTAGTTGGAATATTAAATTTGGATTGGGTTATCGAAGCTAATTGTTGTGCAAGGATAAAACACTTTGAGCTAGGCTATTGATGGTTGCTTCGATGGATAGATTGGTGTTAGACATGTCTAATAGGGAAGGATGCAGAACACCGTGGGAAATGGATGGAGCATTGGAATATGAAAATGTGTAACGCCCCACCCTAGAACCCACGAGAAATTAACCTAAACACAATACTCAGTAGATGAAATAATTATTATTCCATTATGTTTTGGTGTGTATATATATATATATATATATATAT